>PVKA01012188.1:0-16714 GCA_004027165.1 Ctenomys sociabilis
CTCCCTCTCTCTGTTTCTCTGTCTCTCTCTGTCCCTCTCTCTACCTCTTTATCTCTCTTTATCTGTCTGTCTGTCTGGCTCTGTCTGGCTCTCTCTCTTGATGTATATCAAGTTTTCAGTGCTGGGTTTGAACTTGTGATCCTCATGCCACAGCTTCTAAGAGTGCTGAAATTATGGGTATACATCTCCACACTCACCATGATGGACATGTTTATTTATTTATTTATTTTTTGGTGGAACCAGGGATTGAACTCAGGCCTTTGCACTTGCCAGAGAAGTGCTTATTCCACTGAGCCATCACCCCCTCCAATGGACATGTTTAAATGTTGCCTTTATGAGATTTAAGTTATACTTCATAGATAATTAGAACACTGATTCACAACGAAAGGAAATCCTTAGTGAACTGCATTACTAACATGAAAAGTGAACTTAACCAAATGCAACTGCATGTTATTGTCCCTTGTCACTCTGAAATCAGCCCTTTAATGGTTAGGTTTGTGGAACTACAATTGTGTGTGAAAGAAAAGACAAATTTTCTACTGAGGGTCACTCCAACTAATTTCAGAAGCATTTGAGCCACAGTGTTGAGAATAGATACAGAGTGGTCACCCTTCCAATACTGTTTTTCTTTTAAGTTTGCTTGCCATGACAAAATACCTGACATAATCAACTTAAAAAGGGAAAGACTTTTTGCTCAGAGTTTCAAAGGTTTTAGTATACAGTCACTTGCCCTCATTTCTCTGGGCTCCTGGTGAAACAGCACATTGCTGTGGTGGCTATGTGATAGAGAAAAGCTGCTCATATCACAGCGGCAGAGAGAGACAGAGATACAGAGACAGAAAGACAGAGACAGAGAGAGACAGAAACAGAGAGACAGACAGAGAGACAGAGTCAGAGAATGCAGCTGCATGTTATTGTCCCTTGTTACTCTGAAATCAGCCCTTTAATGGTTAGGTTTGTGGAACTACAATTGTGTGTGAAAGAAAAGACAAATTTTCTACTGAGGGTCACTTCAACTAATTTCAGAAGCATATGAGCCACAGTGTTGAGAATAGATACAGAGTGGTCACCCTTCCAATACTGTTTTTCTTTTAAGTTTGCTTGCCATGACAAAATACCTGACATAATCAACTTAAAAAGAAGGGACAGACTTTTTGCTCAGAGTTTCAAAGGTTTTAGTATACAGTCACTTGCCCTCATTTCTCTGGGCTCCTGGTGAAACAGCACATTGCTGTGGTGGCTATGTGATAGAGAAAAGCTGCTCACATCACAGTGGCAGAGAGAGACAGAGATACAGAGACAGAAAGACAGAGACAGAGACAGAAACAGAGAGACAGACAGAGAGACAGAGTCAGAGAAAGAGACAAAGAGAGAGACAGAGACAGAGAGAGACAGAGAGTCAGAGAAAGAGACGAAGAGAGAGACAGACAGAGACAGAGAGACAGAGGGAGACAGAGACAGAGACTGGGATTGCATAATCCCTGTTAACCTAACCTCCTATAATTAGAGCTCACCTCTCAACTTTCTACCACCTTTCAGTAGTGTTGCAGGCAGGCAACCAATGCTTTTAAACATGTACATTTCAAGTTCAACTCATAGACACCACAACAAAGACTATGAAATAGCAGAGATCTATGAGGTTTCAGAATGCTATTAAGCTTCAGCAAATGGAAAGTAACCCTGCTGTTATAAATAATGTACATGAACAAGTTATTTAATTCTTCTGTAACTAAAGGTCCAAAAGATTTGTCAAATTCAGCAGATATTTGATATCATATTTCTTTTGTCTTCCACCTCTGTCCCCCAATGTGGTCTTAAAGTGTCTTATCTAAGTTTTTGACATCTCTGTAATAACAAAAGTTCCTTGCACTACTTTTGTTCACTTATATACATGAATAAGGAAAATACAATTTGGAGAAATCTAGGTGTTCACCATATTTTTTTCACTATTTTTTTAATCTGGATTATTGCACAAGGCCCTTGAATTCAGCATCAAAATAAATCTTGAATTCTCTGCTTAAGTCAGTTACCTTTCTGGACTAAACTGTTCAAATATTTTCTGTAGAATTTAGAGTAATCTGTATTCTATATCACAACTTAATAGATCTTCCCATTTCCCTTATTATGCCTTTATGCTTATCACCAACATATGTATTTTAGTATTGAATACTTTTTACCTCTTTAGAAGGCTAGTTTTAAATTCCACTAAATATCCCCCCATACACACAAATACATGCACGTGCATACTCAAGTGCACACACACACACACTCACCCTTACACACACACATTGGGAACATGTGGCAGGAGCACAGAAAATATCATGTGTTGCACTGGAGCAAGAAAGATCCCTACTATTCCCTCTCCTTTGCTCCAGCTGTATCTTTTATTACTAGGGCTTAACACAGTACTCACTGAGCAGGAGAAATACTTAGAGGTAATGTAACAAGGGAATTTCTAAAAGGTAACTTTGCAGCAGAGATCATACATTAGTAACTATCATGGAGCCCTTATGTTTGTTTTTAGCTGCTTTATGAAAACAGTTGCTGTTCTTACAAATTTTATTTCCTTATTTCCTTAGCATTTCCTTCTAAGTCAGGAATTTAGTAGTGAAGAGGATACCCATTACTTGATCATCTTAGAACCATGAACTTATGCTACTGTGAAAACTAGCTTCAATAAATTATTTTAAAGCACATTACATATTTTCCAAAATATAACAAACACAAATCCAGGATCCTAAAGGTCAAGACTCAGAATGGTACTATGGTCACAGAAAAATAAACTGTTTAAACTAAAAATAACTTCCCAAACACTGTGGAAGAAGTTGTTGATTCCATCTTGAATATTTTCTTCTCCTTTTTATTTCTTTTCTTCACACATCACAGTGATGACCCCTTCATCCTAAGCACCTCCATTTTTCCCCCATTAGCCCCAGCTCCATATCACTATTGTTCTCCTCAGACTCTATTTGTCTCTATTCCGGGTTTGAAGCTCAGAACTTGGTGTGACATCCCTTTTTGGGAGTGATAAATGCAAGAGTAAAAAGCAAATACTATTTGGTCATAGCAGAAACAAATATTCAAACATTTAAATTATCATATTAAAGGCAATGAATAGTGATTTGAACCAGACCAGGATAGAGAATGGTGTTTCTCCCACTCACCTACCCCTAGCAAAACTGTGGTGGACCCTCCAAAGGTATTTACTGTGTGCCTTGCTTGCCTTCTGAAGACCCCTCAATACCTGTTTGGTACTACTGCATCCTAGTATTTAGATAACATTAATGCATAATTTTCAGATTTGCCTGCCCTATTATACAAAAACAAGTTTTGGTTACAACTTGGGTTATCCCACACTGAGTGTTTTTCTATCTCTATCACCAAAAGAGCTTCGAACTCTCCTTTATGTTTATGGGCCCCTACACACTATGGGAAATTTGCTAGCATGTCAGCACTATGGGACCAGGCTATACATAGGAAGGCTTCTGCTAAACCTTCACATTTCTTGTAGCTTCTCTGCTCTTTTTATCTAGACCACAACCATCATTCCTCAGAAGAATGTGCAAGTACAATTTATTTTTAATCTTGTCAAGTAATATTGAACAAATTTGTCACAGCATTTAGTCTCCAAATATCAAGTTCTTTAGGAGGGTGAGATATTTTGATCTATCATTTTAATACTTCTCTGTTTCTCCACCAGCAAATGCAAAGGGTGCTCAGTTATGTATACCACACTTGTGGAGATCTGATCTCACAGCAAATCCCTTATTTAGTTGTATTATAGACATATATGGTATTTGTGTATCTGACTTTTGGTATTCTGTCAAACTGCCACAGTACCCATAAGCTGTATATGGTTTTATTTTAGCTCCAAAAATATGCGCTACATATACATAATGCATGTCTTTATCCTTAACTTGAAAGCAAGAATCAATTTTTGTGTTTGTCATTCCAATGGACTTTTATTTTTCTCCAAGATGTCATTGACATTTTTGGGGGGCAATGACTTTTTGGGTCATACTACCCAGTGTCTGTAAAGCGGATATACTATTCAGTATTTGTTCCTTACATTCCACCACAGTCCTAAATAAAGCTGTCAGCAAGTAAGAGCTCTTACTGCGTCTTCAGTCTGCGTAAGTGGTTGTTATCTGCTGTGGCTGAGCGTGGTCCCTCAAGTCTGAAACCCTGCACTCGGAAGCCTGAGGCAGGAGGATCGCAGTGAGTTTAAGGCCAGGTGGGCTACATAGTGAGTTCACTGGCAGTCTGAGCTACACAGTGTTATCATGCTCTAAACAACAAAACAGAAACAGCCAATCAACCAACCAAACCAAACCTGTTACTTACAATGATGAGGAGACACAGGTGACATTCTACATACTTGGGTCACTGGAAAGACCAAGGAGCATTTGTGTCTAGGTAAATGGGAAGATTACTTGGTTTTTAAATCAGATAAAGTGAAGCTTCATTTCCAGAAAAATATTAATAACTTCTAAGTTTTGTAAAGCCACCTTGTATGTTGTTAGCCCAGTATTTCTCACGTGCACAGAGGCACATGCGTGCATATTATCAGCTGCATTTGTAATTAAAGCCAGAGCCTCACATACGCTAGACAGGTGCTCAACACTGAGCTGCTGTCCTCACAGCATAGAACATTTTAAAGTGAACTAATTAGATGTGTGAAATTGTTTCTGTTGTAGAAGCCAACAGTGAATTAAACGTGTACTAATTGCTCTAGCCTGTTAGGGAATCTTGATTTCTTTGGATATTCTTGTTTTGTGAAACACAGATTTTATTTTATAATGAAAAGAATTTTTTTTTAATTCGTCTTATTTTGAACTGAAAAACCACAATTAGAATTCATGTAGAGTTTTCATTTGACATAGTACCCCACACTATCACATATGGTATTCCTTAAGAAATATTGAGCTGTCACCATTAGTTATGATAACAAACAATTATATTTCATTGTGTTAAAATTTTGAAAGAGTAGTACTGTTGGGTCAGAAGAGAGCATTTCCTTCTGCTCTGATTTATTTCTGTTCTTTACCATTTGTTTATTTTAATTTGTGGAAAAAGATAAGGTCTCATAACAAAATAATGGGAGACTAACAATAGTTAATACATTGCATGTTGGTATCTTTAAAGTAGTTGCTCAGTGTACAAGATATTATTTAGTGAAATTATGTATCATTTCTAATGCTTTTTTAAATACTATTTTCTATTCTTTAAAAAAAGAAAAAAATGCTGTAAATGTGTTTTCTCTCTTATGTATTTAATACAGAGTCTACAAGGTCTCACTACACAGGTTGTACTTGCAGTGATCCAGATGCTGGAATTACAGATGCATGGGCCACCATGCCCATTCTCAATATGTTTTCAGTTGATATTAGCAAAATGTTCTTTTACAATGATTTAAGAAACACTACTGGTATAAATGACTTGCATTTTTCCTTTTTCCTTACTGTCCTTTCCTCTTCCATCCATTCTAGTTCCTTTTATCTTTTGAAAAATTTCTTTCCATTTCATTGTATGTGTTGTACAAATTAGACCTTATTTATTCTTTAAAATTCTCACAGTAGTGAGACAATCTGATGTTTACACACGTGAGTTTGATTTATGTCACTTATGAATAGTCTGAAATTATATCGATTTACCTATAAAAGTCTTGAGGTTATCCTTCTTTATAGCTGGTTAAGACTGCATAGTGTAAGAGCATGTCTTGGCTGGGGAGGTAGCATGGTGGCCTAAGTGGCTGCCTGGTAAGCACAAGGTCCTGAGTTGGATCCCCAGTGCAGCATGCCATCCTGGCCCTAGCACGGCAGCCACAGGGCATGGTAGGCGTATCTGCAGTCCCAGCACTGGGGGCTGGGACAGGGAAGATCACTGAGCCCCAGCTGCATACCAAGACCCTGGGTCTGATAATAATAATATTAATAATAATAAATATAATAGTAAAACATGACTTCTTTTTAATCCATTCCTCAGTTGTTGGGCATTTGTGTTGTTTCCGATATTTAGCTATTACAAATTGTGATGTTATAAACATTGATACATGTACATTGCTGTGATATGATGCTTTAATTCTTTTAGGAAGATATCCAGAAGAGTAAGAGTGTTTTAACAGATTCCCACATTGATTTTACAGGGGTTGCACAAGTCTACTCTCCCACCAGCAGTGGAGAAAGGCTCCTTTTTTTCCCATAGCCTTTCCTCATTTATTATTAGTTGTTTTCTTGACAATAACCATTTTATCTGGAGTGAGATGGAATCTCAGTGTTGTTTTAATTTGTATCTCTTGAATGATCAATGATGTTGAACATTTGTTCATATGTTTATTTGCCATTAGTATTTCTTCATCTGAGAAGTATATATTCATCTCAGTTGCCATTTTTGGACTAGTTCTTTTAATTTTAGGGGCCTTATTTTTAAAATTTTTTGTGTATTCTGCATAGAAATCCTTTATCTGAGGAACTGACTGAAAATTTTCCCACTCTATGGGTTGCTTTTTTACTTTATTTTCTTTCACCATACAAAAGCTTTTTAATGAATTAAGATCCCAGTTGTGGATTATTTGAACTATTTCTTGAGAAGTATATGTTTTATTCAGGAATTCTCTACCTACATCTACATCTTCAAGATTTCTACCCACTTTCTTTTCCAATAGATACAGTGTTTCTGTTTTAATATTTAGATACTTTATTCATTTGCTTTACCTTGGTGCATGTGACAGACATAGGTCTAGTTTTAGTTTTTTGCATGTGGAAAGCAAATTTTTCTTGTTTTTCATTTTATAATTGTATTTTTATTTTTTGAATAATTTTATTGAGAAACAAATAGTAATGAGACAGTTTCAAAACCAATTAGTTGGACAGTTTCAATAATAAATACATTGCATATAACAATGTCTTAGTGATTATTCATTGTACAAGATGCAGACATGATAACCTGTCCACAAACACTATTAGAACAAAGCTTTTTATTCATTGAATTCAGAGAATGTAGCTGTATATCCGTTCTACCTATTTTGAATATACAGATACAAAATGGTCATTTATTTGTATCCCCTTTTTTTGTTTAGTTTTGTCAGAGAAGGATATTCCACTGTCATTTAATTTAAATATTGTAGGTGCATGAATTCAGCAAAATACTATAATATAGTCTAGTAGAAAAATGAGGTATGAAAAGTAAAGCCATATTAATATGCTGAGCTTTAAAAGGCTCAAGTCAACAACTTCTGACATTGCCAGTCCTGCGGATAACCCACTACTATTATGAACTACTGGAAAGCAAGTTTTTCCGGTACCATTTGTTAAAGAAGCTATCTTTCTTCCAGTGAATATTTTTGGGCTCTTTGTTTAGGATAAGATGACTGTGTTTATAATTGTGCCTGCATCTTCTAATTTGTTCCACTGATTTTCAGGTGTTTTTTTTTTTTTGTCAGTATCTTGTTGATTTCATCACAGTAGTTTTGTAGTACAATTTCACATCAGGGATTGTGATTCTTCTTGCCTTGGCTTTGCTGCCCAGGAATGCTTTTGCTATTCAAGGTCTTTGCTTACTCCAGAGGTACTTTAGGAATATTTTCTCTAGACCTGTGAAGTATTCTGATGGTATTTTGTTTGGGATTATATTAAATCTGTATAACAATTTGGGGAGCATTGTCATTTTTACAACATTGGTTCTTCCTATGCATAACCAAGTATTATCTCTGCAGTTTATGAAATCCTCTTCAGTGTCTTTGTTCAGAATACTGTAATTTTCACTGTATAAATGTTTTACTTCCTTCATTAGATTGATTCCTAAGTATTTCATGTTTTCAGATACTCTTGTGAAAGGTTTGGTTTCTGTAATTTTTCTCTCAGTGAGTTTTTTATTTGTTTATAGGATTGCTATTGATTTTAGAATGTTAACTTTGTATTCAGATACACTATGGAATCTGATTTTTAAATCTAGAAGACTTTTGATAGACTTTTTAGAGTCTTACTTGTAGAATATTATGTCATTTGTGAATAATGATAATTTAACTTCTTCCTTTCCTATCCTTATTCCTTTTATTTCTCTTGTCTAATTGTCCTGGCTGTTTCCAGTATTATATTGAATAGCAAGAGTGATAGTGCACATCCTTGTATTGTTCGTGATTTCACAAGGAAATACTGTGGGTTTTGTGCATTTAGTATTTAGCACCCTGATACCCAAATCAGAGAAGTATCCAACAACAACAACAACAACAACAAAAACCAAAGAACTGCAGGCCAATCTCCCTAATGAATATGGTTGTAAAAATTATCAGTAAGATATTCCCATTCAGAATGCAGCAAAACATCAGGAAGATTATATACAATGACCAAGTGAGATTTGTTGGTTTGTCATGGATGACTTTTTCAGATTGAGATAAAGTCCATCTTTTCTGATTTTCTGAAGCATTTTTATCATGAATGAATGTTGGACATTTTCAAAGGCTATGTCCACATCTATTGAGACGAACATGTGATTTTTTGAAATTTTACGGACTACAAAACAGTATTAAAGCAGAAAAATTAAAAGTCACACAGAGTTTCACTAAACAAAGTAATATGAATTTCACAGGATTTATTGTAATGCATAGTGTTGTCTTATAACCAATTATTCATACTACCAAATATATGCATGCAAAGTTGGAAGAAGAGAAAAAAAGAAATATTTAAGAAATCACAAGGAGAAACAATTGAAAAAAAAGGTGAAAATACAAATTAAGCATTATTTGCTCCTTTCCATAGACCAGCAGAAATCCACAGTATAGTTGTCCAAACTATCCTGTTTACATACATAGATATATTTCTTTCCTCGATCATATGATTTTTGTCTTTGGTTCTGTTGATGTGTTTATTACATTTATTGATTTTCATACATTGAACTATTCCAGCACTCCTGGGATGAATCCCACTTGGTCATTGTATATAATCATCCTGATGTTTTGCTGCACTCTGTATGCGACTATCTTGCTGATAATTTTTACAACCATATTCATTAGGGAGATTGGCCTGCATTTCTTTTTTTTTCTTTGGTTGGGTATTTCTCTGATTAGGGTATCAGGGTAATATTTGCCTTCAGGAATAAGTTAGAGAACACTGGTTTCCTATCAATTTTATTAAAATATGTGATCAGTATTGGTATCAAGGCTTCTGCAATAAATTTCTTTTTGAATGGAGCCATGATTCAATAAGGACATGGGCTTTTCTTTGATGGTAAATTTTAATTACCTTTTCAATTTTATTGACTGATATGGGATTGTTTGGAAATGTATATCTTCTTGACTCAGGCTTAGTAATTCATACTTATCTAGGAAGCTGTCCATTTGTTCTGTGTTTTCCACCCTATGAAAATAAATTTATTCAACATAGCCATTTATGATCTTCCAAACTTCCAATGACTATAGGATCTTGTGTGATTTCACCCTTTTCACTCCTCACTGCATTAATTTCAGACATTTAGGATAATTTCAACTCTTTTGCATTACTTAAACATGTTCTGTATGTTCTGTGGGCTATTATATGAACTATTTTTAGATAATATACCATATATACCATGGGCAGAGAAGAATGTGCAACTGATATTGTTCAGTAGAATGCTCTGTAAACGTCCACTAAATCCATTTGTTCACAGATTTAGTTGATGGTAAATTTTGATGGTAAATTAAAATTTATTATCAATTCATTTCTGGTAATTCCTTGTTCAGTATTTTTTTCACCTGGTTGATCTATCTATTTATGATACAAGGGTATTAACTTCCCACTTCTCAAATATGTTATTGTTCATTTTATTTCTTCTAAATAGTTAAATCCTCCCATTTTTGTATATTCACATTCTCTCTTTCTCTTGAAGTTTTCCCCTAATAAGTATGTGGTGATCTTCTTTGTCTCTTTTGATGATTCTGCATTTGAAGTTCACATTGTCTGCTAATAGAACTGTCACCCCTGGTTTTTTCTGGGTTCCTGTTACATGGAATATTGTTTTCTATCCTTTGATTTTCACTCTACAATTTTTTGAGCTAAATATGTATCTTACATACAGAATATTGTTGGACTTTGTTTCTTTATCAATTTTGCCAGCCTATTTCTTTTGATCAGTGAATTGAGGTCACTTACATTGATGGTTATAGCAGTTATAAAATGGTTTGTCATTATGATGTTATTTTCTTGCTGTTGGTTCCATACTTTTCCCCTTTGTTCAGTTGCTTGCTGTGCTTGTTGGTGTATTCCTGGTGTTCTTCTTGGAATTATGATCATTTTTATGTTCTTCTAGAATATCTTTCAGTACCCTTTGTGCCATTAACCAGTGATAATGTTTATATCAGGTATTCTTTGTCATGTGAGTATCTTGTTTCTTCATTAATTTTAAAATACAGTTTTGTAGGGTACAACGATCTGGGTTGGAAATCGCTTTCTTTTAGTTCTTAAAATGTTTCACTCCAAATTCTTCTTGATTTGAGTGAGGGTTTGTGTGAAGTCTGCCATGATTCTAACGGCTTCTGATACATTGTTCTTATGCTGAATTTTGGGGATCTTGATGATTATATGTCTAGGTATAGATTTATTTTGGTTAATGCTAACCAGAGTTCTATATGCCTCATTTACTTGCATGTCAGATTATTTCCCCATTCTTGTGAAATATTATGCTATTATTTCTGCATATAGTTTTTATGAAATTTGTGTAGACTCATGATTTTTTATTGGCACCAATGTTTTTGAGACAGGGTCTCATTATGCAGTTCAGGCTGGCTTTAAGCTCACTTTGTAGCTCAGGCTGGTTTCGAACTCACAATAATCCTCCTGCCTCAGCCTCCTGTGTGCTGGGATTGCAGGCATGCACCACCACACCCGGCTCTTGCACCAGTTATTATTATATTATTTTTCTTTGCATGGTCTTGCAGATGTTTAATTTTGTTGTTGTTGTTTTGTATCCGTTATAGGGTTTCACTTTGTACTTCAGACTTGTTGTTGTAACTCAAACATCAGATGACAATGGGACAAGTCCAAAAATCAAGGAAACGCTTTATTTTAGCAGGTACCCTGCGGTGGTCTCTATGCAGAAATGCAAAGAGGCGCTCTGGGCCGTTACAAGGAGCAGTATTTAAGCTTCAGAACTGCAAACCAGGGAGGGGAAGGGGGAATGAGGCAAGCTTTGTACAGAAGCAGATCTCATTGGTTACTTTGGGGTAACTTTTAAAATAATTGGTCAGTGCCTTTTGTAATGGTTATTTGGGCAGCTAATTTGTATCTTTTGACACAAACAGCAGTAGGACCAACAGTTTGGGGTTGATAAGCTAATTTTAACAACAGTTGGACCAGCGGTTTAAGATCAATTAGCTAGTTTTCCTGGAACTCGGGGCTCTGAGGGTGAAGTACTAGAACAAGTTAGAACAAAACAACAAGGAGATAACAAAATAATGACTGAGGGGTCAAGATGGAGTCAGGCTATAACAGTTGTGATTCTCCTGTTTTCAGCCTCCCAAGTACTGCGATTACAGGCCCACACCACCACCCCAATCCAATAGCCATCTCAGCGCACCCTGGGTGTAGGGCCGGTACAACACACTCAAGATGGAACCCCAGCCGCTATGTTCTGCCTAAGCAAACATTTTAATCCACTGAGCTATATCTTTTATTCATTTCAATAGTTCTTTCCTTTCATGATCCATAGTCATGATCCTGTCTTCAAATGTCTGAAGTTTGTTTTCAATTTCATTCAGGGGGTTTTCCCACTCCCAGTGGAATTTTTAATTTCCTAGATGTTTGTTTAAATCTGTTTTATGCATTCTATCTTTCCTATATTGATCAGTGCTGTCCATCTTCCTCCTATCATCATCTATTCTTTTTCATCTATTTCTGTTCTATATTTGTTAAGCAATACTTTTGTAAATGTTACTCCTGATCTGACTTCCTGTAGAGCTTCATGGGTTTGTTTCATTACTTCTGTTGCTATCACTTCAGAAAAGTCAGGTGTGTGTCTCCTATTGTCCTCTTGTTATTTGCTGACTTATTCTTTCTGGGCTGGATGTCTGAGGTTGAATTTTCTTCCTTCATTTTGTCATCTTCTATTTAAAAAGTTTTCATTGTGAATTTTTGTATTAAGTAGCTTTAGCATTGGTATCAAGTCCTCTCTAATAAGGCTTGTTCTTCAGGACTGTCTTCTGTGTGACTAAGTATTTTGGTTTGTGTCAGTCCTAAGATCCTACCTTTCAAATTAATTAACAGTGAAATTCTGCTCTGTTTGGTTCAGTCTGTTGCAGGCAGCTGAGTTAGCTAGAAATATTATAGACAGACAGGGCCAGGCTCTAGGAGGAGTTAACCCAGAAGACAAAGACAACTATTGGAGGGACAGATGCTTCTGCAGTGAACCAGACCTAAAGGCCAAACAAATACTAAAAGAATAGCACCTGGGATTCATATTCTAAATAGTTAGCAATCACCTGACAAGACCCAAGTGAGTCACCAACTCAACCCCAAGGGCAAGAGACCCTGTCCGGTATTCATGTCCACTTACTACATGCCCGCTTACTATGTGACTCGTTTCCCCATTTGGTCCTGGGCCTAATCAATTTTACCTGAGCAATGGTGCTTGTAATCCCATTGGTTGACCATAGTTTTGTCCCACTCCACACCCACCTAAACGAGACCCCTTCTCTACCTTAGTCCCGCATGGTTTTGCCCTATAAAAGTCCCTAAAAGAGCTTCCCCAGGCAACCCGCTCAGGTCCCTCTTCTGTCCCTCTCCAACAGAAGCTTTTCTTTCCAATAAAGTTTTATCCTCAACCTCCGTATGTTCCTAAAATTCATTCTTCGGTTTTAGAGAACACGAACTCATCCAGGTCAGGTCAGGAGTTTTACTTCCCTTTATCAAGTCCTCAGTCTTTTGGTGTTGGGATGTGGTAAGGTTGTTACTCCAGAGCTTCCCAGTATTGTTACAGATAGAAAACACCTGGTTTAGACAGAGATGATATCCTAGTTAAAGTAGCATAATTAGCAAAAGCAATAGTAATAAGTATAGTTTAGAAATTGACAAACTGTGGTAATTCCCAACATTGGTCCTTTAATCATAGAAGCAAAATCTAAAATTACAGAGCTGATTGTACATGGGAAGCTTATATGTACAGTGTTTCCCCTAGGTGGAATGATTCTTTACCCTGTACGAAAAAAATCAAAAAAGTGTAGAAGCCAGGCTAGAGAGCAAGCCTTGGGAAATTAGAAGAGAAGGCAGAAGAAAAAGAAAGAAGGAGTAAACAGGAGATATCTGAATTTGGTCTTTGGGTTTGGGTAATGGGATTAGATTTCTGAGGCTGGAGTTTTTCCCAACCATCATGAAAAGAGAAAAACAAAAAGATAAAAAAAGAAATGATACTTACCTGGCGTGAGAGATAATGTGATCATGAAGGTGGTTTTCCCAAGGTGAGGCTCATGGGTATATTTCCCCAAAATGTGGGAAACTCAACTGCATAAATTGTGGTAACGGGGAGCTGAGTTGGAGCTCTCCCCTGGGGAAAACAGAAGGCAAAAAGAAATGAAAAGTATGAAAGAGAAAAAGAAAAGGTAGAAAAAAGAGAGAGAGAGAAATGTGGAAGCCCCACCCACCTGCCTTTATTCTGTTTGTCCTTATGCCCAACCACAGTGCTGGATCACCTAATTTACCACCTGTTAGTTCCTACCATCACTACGAATGGTCTTTAGGTTGGCTTCTCCTATAGATGTTAACCTATTAATTTTAATTATTCCCTCCCTTCTCCAAATTCTGCTCAATGTCATTAAATCTGGAACACTTCAGAATTTTGATTCCTTTGCTAGGTTGTGATATATAATGTAATGAATATGATATATATATAATATAATGAATATATATATAATGAATATATAATATGTGCCATTAAAATATTTAAGAGGTAGTAAAACTTTTCTTAGAGAAGATAGTATTTTTGTCTTTCAAATACTAATGCAGAAACAGATGAAAGAGAAAAAATAATCAGAAATCAGAGTTGAAAGAGGTAGAGGAGAGAAAATGACTTTCCTCTTTTTCAGTTTTGTTTGGCTAGGCTGTGAGTTAAATTTGTATGGAACAAATAAACTGGAAAAATTCATTTTTAATGAGATATGCACAAGAGTCTCACAAAATAGGAAAACATGGACTGGCTGAAGCTTATCTAACAACCTTAGTTAAAGGAAAGAATACCGTTCTGGGCTTCAGGGCAGTAATAGAGCCAAAGTAGAGGTTGAGCAGGAAATTTACATGAGGAAATGTTAGCTTGTTATGCACATAAATGCTTCTAAAATGATAAACTTCGTATAGGAAGCTTCACCCTGGTTACGTGTTTACTAGTGAATATTTTCTAGGTAAGTGTAACTATTCTTTACTCCTGTGTCTGAAACTGTCAAAATAGATAGATTAAAGTAATCGGTAAATCAAAGAGATACATTTTGAAGTGGCATATTTTCACTTCCTACAGTCATATTTTCTCCTAAGCACTACAATGTGGGTCCTATTAATTCATAAGCAGTAAGTGTGAAAATCTTGATGCTCCAAACTCACTTTGAGTGATATTTGAGGAATAGTGGGATAAAGGTATGAAGAAGAAATGTTGCCTGACTTTAGAGACTCTGTAGTTGAGGTGTGGTGAGAAAAATTGCATCTCTTACAAATAAATTGACTATACAAATGAACATAAAAGGACAGAAAATACTGATCTTCAGCTATAAAAATCAGTTGTAATGGCCAGGAAGATAGCTGGAATAAGTAGAATATGTGCTTACCTGGCAAGTGCAAGGTCCTGAATTCAATTCCCAGTACCACAAAAAAAAAAAAAAAAAAAAAAAAAAAAAAAAAAAAAAAAAAAAAAAAAAAAAAAAAAAAAAAAAAAAAAAAAAAAAAAAAAAAAAAAAAAAAAAAAAAAAAAAAAAAAAAAAAAAAAAATCAGTTGTAATATTGTAGCAAATAGGAAAAAAAAATGCTTGCATTCAGATGACAAATTATGAGTTCTATTGCTACCTCTCCCACTTACTATCTCTAAAAAAATTGCTTTAAAGGTCTAAAGTTTAGTTTCTTTATAACATGAGCTAATTAGAAGACCTGTTATAGCTTAATACTATTCTAAATAATAATCCTACCAGAAGTAGATTACTGATAAAGCACAATAAATCATGCTTAAAAATTTTGGGGCTTGCATGAAACTAAGGCAATCCTCCATTGTCATAAAAGAGGAAGATAGAAGTAAATTGAGACCATTGTTTGAATAGTGTCTTAAAAACAAACAAATGCTAGCTGTGTCTTACTTGCATGGTCACAAGTGCCCCCAAAAGAAACAGATCATTCAGAGCAGGTAAGAAAGCTAAGCCTACAGTGTCCTCCAGGTGGAAGCAACACAGATTCTGTCTTCTGCAGTAAAATAAGGCCATTAAGGGTAATGTTAATTTGATGGCAACCCTTGTTGCAATTAGAAGGAAACCCAAATTCCCTTTTGGAGAATGTAATATACATTTAAATTTTAAAGATTGTCAATTGATACTGAGCAAAGCAACAGTTCATAGTAATAATAATGATAATTCATAAGAGAATTAGCATTAGTGAGAAATAACATTAAAATGTAACTATAACTATCTGCATAGTTGACTGCATAACTATCTCATATGTGGAAACTATCCACTAACTATATGAGTGTATGGAAGGCTCAGGCTATCTGCTGTACAATGTAAGCCAATTAGTAGAGACCTGAGGGTGTACTATAGGAAGTACCTTCTTACCAAGAGCTTGCTGGTTAGAGAATGGGCAGCTATCACCCTCAGGATTATTTTGGCTAACAATTTCCAAGTGAAGAGCTTATGTAGGAAATCCAGAGACATGTGCTTTCAGCCACAGATCAGTGGATGTTATGATAATCATTAATCTATCAGTGTTCCATTTTTTTATTTACATTTTAGTGATACTCAAACCTACCATATGTTCTTGGTTTTCTGAATCTGAAGCAATATCACTGATGAAGAAGCATGGGATTAAGTTTTTCTTGTGTCTTCTTGGGGGACAGTTGACTCAGCAGTTAATATTTTAATTGGAAGAGATTTTTTTCAGAATTTGAAATACTAGGAAAAGAGCAAAAGACTCTGCAAAACACAAAGTAAGCCATTAGGTGGCTTCATGAGCATACAAAACATGTAACACGTAAGTCAAAGTTTGACTTTATGCAGTGACACAGTGTGTAGCTATAAAAGTTAGAGCTCACAATGTAGATAAAAGTTTAGAAATAGAATTTTGACTTGAAAAGGCTACTAAATTATGGTAGCACTTTCATAAATCCAGAATATAAGAAAGCCTAGGTTAGATTTTATAGATGTACGTATCTAGTAAATAATTTTAAAACAAAGAACAATTAATAAAATTTTAGAGATAGTGACTGCCTTAATGGGATGTAAAGAGGTATAAATGCTGAGAGGATCCAAGGGTTTTTGTCAAGGGTGGCTCAGTCACAGTCCTCTTTGCTGGGACAAAAGGACCTGATTTCCCCAACTTCAAGGAGGGGCTTACTTTGGCTCAGACACCAACCTGCTGGGATGACTCCAAGGTAGAAACAGGTGGCCAAAGGGCTGTAGAGGAAAACATGCTGAACCTGAGGACGCCAGAAAATAGGAGCAAAGGGAGGAACCTGGGACAGGAACAGAGACCTGCTTTTCTTAGGAGGCCAGCCTTACCAGTTGCAA
>PVKA01012188.1:16814-58515 GCA_004027165.1 Ctenomys sociabilis
AGAGAGAGAGAGAGAGAGAGAGAGAGAGAGAGAGAGAGAGAGAGAGAGAGAGAGAGAGAGAGGAAAAAACCCATAAAAAGATACTGTAAGGTAATAAAAGTAGGGCTGGGAAAATGGCTCAGTGGAATAAGTGCTTCCCTGGTAAGTGCAAAGGCCTGAGTTCAAGCCCTGGTTCCACCAAAAAAAAAAAAAGAAAAAAAGGTAATAAAAGAAAAGAGACAAGAAAAAAAGATCATAGAACTGTCCTGCTACAATGTTGTGTATGGTTAGATCTCTAAATTTCTGTGTAAAAATGTATTATTTATTTTTATTTTTATTTTTTTAATTCTTTATTTTATTGAAGTACAAATATCAATGAGACCGTTTTAAGACATCTTAACAAGATAAATTAATACATTGCAAATTGTTTTCACAATGCTTTGGTATCGTATAAGGTGAATATGTGATATTATACTTACAGACATTATTATAGCAGATGTCTCTTATAAGTAAATTAAGAGAGTGTAGCTGTTTACTTATCTTATTTTTTATACCTGAATTATATCACAGATTCAATAATTAATACTTTCTACCTTGTTATTTTCCTAGTGGTTGTCCATAGTACTAGAAGCCAACATAATATCCTGTCCAACCACCATTAGTGTAAATCTTGTGTCTCATAGAATTATGTACAAGCGTGGCATATCTATACCAACTGTACTGTCCATACACACACATCATGATTTTTACTTTCTATGCCCCTTACTTTGTCTACACCTGTCAAAGATGGGCACTCCATTGTCATTCAACCAATTTAGTTGCTGAACTCAATGACACAATCCAACACAGTCCTGCATTCCACAATAGTCATTTTTCTTTTTTTTTCACATTCTATAGGGATTTAAAGTTTGGCGTTGGGGCCGGGGACATGCCTCAGTAGAATAAGTGCTTCCCTGGCAAGTGCAAGGGTCTGAATTCAATCCTCAGTTTTGAAAAAAAAAAAAACCAAAGTTTAGTGTATCAACAATTGTTGGAAAATATCTGTTCCATGTTATATCTAAGGCATTTGATATTCAGATAGTTATGTTAAGCTCAACTGCCAATGGTATAGGGTAATAATATCATTAAGCTTCTCTTCTGGAGGGTTAACAACTTAAGTTTGCAGGCCAAATAATGAGAGAAAAAGAAGGGCTACAAGCATAGCCAATATGTTGGCTCTAGCCCTTCAAGGTCAGTGAGGACTCAGGACATAAGAGAACCTATACTGTAATATCCTGTAACTTGATGGTATCCCAAATTTTCTTGCTTTTTTCTGTTTTTTTGGTGCAGGGTCTCACTATGCATGCAACCCACATTCATAGTGATCTTCCTGCTTTTTGCCTCCCACGTGCTGGGATTACAGGCACGCACCACCACGCCTGGATTGCATCGCTGGCTCAGCGCAACCGGAAGGCAGGGCCGGCGCGGCTTGGGGAACCAAGGATCGAACACTGGTCCCGGCACTTAGCTAAGCAAGCGCTTAGTCTGCTGAGCTATACCGCCAGCCATGGTATCCCAAATTTTCTGTTCAAGGAGATTATGGGGCTACAGAGGAAAGTAATCAATGTGTATTGTGGGCCTAAGGAGAGTCACATGGAGAGAAGATCTTCTCTCAGGCTTTCACAGAGAGCAAATTGGTCAAGCAATGGCTGTGACTCACCTACTTGGCTGTCACTGACAAAAGATCTACAAACTACATACTTTCAGGGTAAATCTTGAGGCGATTTGACTGACCTTGTCACAAACAAAAGTTACATTTTTAGTTATATAGCCCTTGCTTTACCTTTGTCTTAACCATTCAGGAGAAAAATATAAACACAAGGTATAAATAGTAAAGCCATATTAATATGCTGAGCTATAAAAGGCTCAAGTCAACAACTTCTGACATTGCCAGTTCCACAGATAACCCACTACTATTATGGACTATTTGACAATATTGGATTATTTTGCTGAATTCACACACCTACAATATTTGAATGGCAATGGAATACATATCTCTGACAAAACTAAACAAAAAAGAGGGTATAAATGAAGGACCATTTTGTAGTGAAAAAAATATAAATATACAAATTAGGATAGATACACAGCTAATTTCTCCTATGAAAATGAAGACTTATACTAATAGTGTTTGAACAAGATATCATGTCTGCATCTTATTCTCTGAATAACTATTATGAAGACAACAATATGAAATTTATTAATTACTTTAACTGTCCTATTAATCTGTTTTGAAACTGTCTCATTGCTATTTCTTTCTCAATAAAATTAATGAAAAAACAGAAAAGAAAAAGAAAAAACCTAAAAAAAATACTGTTTAAATTTGTGTACTTAAACTTAATGACATGATCACCACTGCTTGCTATAAAATATTGTTTCATTACATAACACATACATGACAATTAGTTTTGTATGTGTGAAATAGTATATAATAAAATTTTATAAGGCTAAATATTTCCCTCCTTTTTATAATACTACAAGAACATTGTAAGCATAAATAGAGCTAATGAAACAATACTTGTTGCCATGTGTGGTGTGCAGTAGTTACTGAAAAAAATCGTGATAAATACATTACTGCCTTTCAAGAACGGTGAACTTTGTCCCGATTAGAGTTCCAGCTTGGCTCTGTGCCTCTTGCCATTGCTCCCATTGATGATATTGACATCATTTGATGCCAGTGATGATGATGTCCATGATAATTGACCAAAATGACAGTAACTGCCCGCCTGCTTTCAGAGAGCAGCTTCCCAGTGCTCTTTCCTTTGAAGCTGGACCATGAACGCTTGTGGAACTCTAACAGGGGAGGGCCTCTTTTCAGACTGCAGTGTACAAGCAAGTCTCAAATGAGAAAGGAGGGTCCTCCCTTTGCCTGCCTTCCCATCAGCCTTGCTGCATCTCTATTTTCCAATAAAAAACTGACTTTACTTCCATATTTTCCCATTCAGATAGATATTCCTTTCAACAGTCATTTAGCTTTTAATTGAAATGTTGTGGGGGTTTTGGTAATCTTTTTTCTCTGTGACCATTAAAATGTGCATTGGATAGGTATTTCTTGAGGCACACAAAAGTAATAAAGTAGTGTTAAACACTTGTTTCTATAGCAAACTGATATATAGATATATATTTGCATATATAATATATATTTGCATATATATTCATATATATGCAAATATATATATATAACATTTGATGACATTTCTTTGGTATTTCAGTATTTTTCCTAATTACCTTATTCTTTTAAAACACTCCATAATCACCATCAGTCTTCATAATGCAGTTCTTGCGTAGCCACCCAACATTTCGTTTTAACACACGAACTATCACCATTGGCAAAATAAGGAACTCAACATAACATCTAGCAAATAAAAACAATTCAGTGAGAGCTGGTGTGACTATGTTTGTAGACTACTATGTCTGTGACCTTCAATATCTACATGCGTATGTATCTGTAGCACAGCATATCTATTTTCATCTGTGTCTATTGGAAAAGGCAACAGAGAAGGAGAACAACTTATATATGTGTCACAAGAGAAAAAGTATTTATCTAAAGCCTATAAAGTAAAATGTTTACTTAGCTCAAGAGATAGAGATTATATTTGAACTTGCTATTCCCTGGTGGGCATCTTGCCTTTGAACAGAAATTCTCAGCCTTACATTCTTTTTATTAAGTCCACCAGCCTATTCCATCTCTATTTCCCATTGCAAGAGAAGCCATTCTAAAGCAAGCCCTGCTGTGTAGGCATAATAACAGCCTTTCAGAAAGCCCCATTTTAACAGATCATTAAATATTATTGCTGGTGAAGATGTAAAAACCCAAGCTTCTAGATCAGGCACATTTTTATTCTTTTTGTTTTAATTTTTCTATTAGGATATTTAAACAAGTAGTCCATGACATTTCTAAAGTAATAGACACTGAGAAGCCACACAGAAAGAAATAAAATACTTCTTCATAAACAAAACAAACAAGGAAACAAATAAAATCCTTCCCATATTACTCTAGAGCTTTATATCAAACATTATTTGTAGAATTTAAAGTGGTGTTAATTTTTGTCTTTGCTCCAGATATTAAGTCAGGGCTGATGCACATCATAGAAAAATAACTCCTTTATGGCATTTTATCTAACTCATGATCTAAGCATACAGCTGTTGCTTCACTAAGTATTTACAGTATTTATAGATAAAGGGAAGTGACAATTGAGTTTTATGAGGACAAACGGATTGAATGGCAGGACCATAAGTCAGGGAAAATTTGAGGGGCACAGTACTTTAATGCAGTGACCCAGTTATTCTGCTGCTCCAGAAAATCATTTTCCTTTAAGATGAAAATTTCATACATTTTACTTTGGGAAGGTTCCAAACTTCTATCTCAATTCCATGTTGCAGCTTGGGGTATAATTTGTATTCTGTCTCATGGTCGTTTTGTGAAAGTAGCCATACAAGTTAGAGGTGAAGATGAAAGGCCGCTCATTGGGATGCATTGCAGTGGTGCTGAACTCTCTGAAGGTCCCTGTGACCACACTACCAGGTAATTATTTCCACTGCTAGTTGGTCCGTCATCATGCAGGGTACGCAGGGTGAACATGAGAAATGACACCAGTTGGTACTGACTCAGTACAAGTGTTGTAAAAATAATTACTAATGGTGCCTTTAGTTAAACACTAAACACAATTATCACATTACAATTATGATAATGATCAGAAGTGATGTTTCTGCAAGGAAAAGTTGAGAGATAATTGCCGAGAAAATTTCTTTTCAATAAAGCTGAGTGGAACCCTCTTTGCCAAGGCAGTTCAACTTTCATAAACAAAAAGGAAAACATTATGATGAACATAGGATATCTCGGTCTGTTATAGTCTCCTGGGAGTTCCTCAGACTTGTCTCCTGGGTGCTGGCGGAAGTCCTGATTTTACCCAGTAGGTCATGTGTGGTCCTCCGCCTGCTTGTGGTGCCGCTGGTTCTCGTCCCTATTTATGCTACCTGTACTTGTCCTGCTAGCATCTCCGTAGCAAGCCATCCCCCATGGCTACAGTGCCTAATAAAACTCCACAGGCATAAATATACCATCTACTAGTTTAGCCTAGACATCTTATACAGAAAACAATGTCCCTCACTGTTACAAAGGAGCATTTTTATATTATTTTTAGTGTTTTTGTAGCAGTTGAGAAAAGTATCATATCTTCATAAGATTTTCTTTTCTTCTTCTATGGAATTAACTACATAAAAATTTATTTAAACATATTAATTTTTTTTTTTTGGGTGCAGGATCTCACATTCATAGTGATCTTCCTGCTTTTTGCCTCCCACGTGCTGGGATTATAGGTGCGCGCCACCACGCCCGGATTGCATTGCTGGCTCAGCGCACCCGAAGGCGGGGCTGGCTCAGCATGTGGAACCAGGAGTCGAACCCTGGTCCCTGTGCTTACCTAAGCAAGCACTTAGTCCACTGAGCTATATTAATTTACCGTGTTGATACATACATATCATAAAAATGAAAACTGTATTCCTAATATACAGTAGAAGGTGAAATATGTGTGTCATATTTTCAGTAATTCATTTATCAATGTCTTTATTTAATAAACATAAAATTAATTAGTATATGAGATATATTAGGTGCTACAGCTTATATCTAATGGGGTAGAGGTGGAAATAAGCAAGGTGTGAGGGTAAATTCCATCATATGTTGAGAGATCAGGACAGGAATCAAAAACAATGTAGTAATTGTTTATCTTGGTTTAAAATCATTCTGTCATGGTAGAAGTCATAGACAATATGATATGGATCAGATATATGAAACAAGCCGGGCATGGTGGCACAGGCCTGTAATCCCAGCACTCAGGAGGCTGAGGCAGGAGGATTGTTGTGAGTTCAAGACCAGCCTGAGCTACAAAGTGAGCTTAAGGCCAACCTGAGCTGCATAGTGAGACCCTGCCTCAAAAAAAAAAAAAAAAAAAAAAAAAAAAAAAGATATATGAAACAGATGATGTAATCTTCATATACTAAATATTTGAAATACATTTAAAATTTACTCATTAGCTTTTAAATGTATATTGAGCACTTAGCACAGTTGTACTTACTGCAGTCCTTTGGGAATCGTACATTTCACTGTATGTTTTATGTTTAGGAAACCAGCATATGGAGGGTTCAAATAAACCATGTAAGGTCACACTGCTATAAGGCCATAACACAACTTTCAGAACTAATTATTGGGTTTTGATACTTGCATCAAAGTATACAGTTTTTCAAACTTATAAACTTATAAAGCTATTCAAAGAAACTACAGACAGGGCAATTTCATTTTGAGTGGTTATTTCTATTTTTTTTTATAATTTAACTTTAAGAATAGTAACAAATGCCAACCACATGAAAATAATTTATCTGCATAGCACATTTCATGCAATCTTTACAGGAACCTCTCCAGACAAGAACACTCTGACTTATAGGGAGATAATTTAATAACTTCTTAATGATTTCAGCCCATCAAGAAGTATCTAAACCTGAGCCTAAACCCAGGCCTGACTGTCTTCAAAGTTTGGGCTCCTTACAAGTGCCAGACACAGTTCTTTTCCAGTTCCACTCTAACTGGCAGAGACTCAGTGAGATGGCTTGGGCTAAGCCCTTCTCTCCCAAAGTAAATAAGGAAAGTAACAGGACCTCTAACTAGGGAGCACTTGGGTATGGCGTTTAGGGCAGTGGGCGCAGCCTGGGAGATGAGCCTGCAGGGTCAACAGTTTCCTGCACGCTGACAGCAGTGGTGAGCCCGGAGCACAGACTGTGTCTGGAGACAACTTGTTAAGAAGGACAAATTCTAAGTCTTGCGTGCAGGAAACACTAGGCCCTAATTGCCTGCATTTCTCTTGTAGGATATGTGCCAATTTTAGACTTAAAAAGGTAGCAGGTACTCTTGTACTTTTTTCCCCTTTAAAACACTAATGAACAGTGATGCCAATTTGTGGAGTTTGTTCTTGGGTATCATGCTGTTTTAAACAGAACTGAGATTCGAAGTAGACTCCTTGTTGTGTTTCTATCTGTATTTTTAATAAACACATGATACAACCATTTATTGTAATTAAAAATAAACAGCATTAGGAAATGTCCTTATGCCACCACGCAGAGCTCTTTTCTCAACAGATGCTGCCATTATCAGATTGGTATTTGTTCTGTCAGCCTTTTACCATCTTCTATTCTGAATCTTTTCATTCACAACGTATACCATGAGCTTTTTTCTCATAAAGAAAGAGCTATAAAAAAAGAAAGAGCTATAACAGTATGTGATTTTTTAATTTTTTAAGTCTTATTTGTATAATTTGGGGAAAAGTCTAAACTTTAGGCTTCACACATGCTAGGAAACACTGCCTTTGAGCTGTGTCCTCAACTACAGCACAGTATGTTTAGTTATAGGTTTTTATGATAGCAAAACAGTCTCTTACAGCAAACCCAGGTCTTGCAGTGCTTGTCTCACTTATAAATATAATATTCCATATATAATTGCCATCATACTGTTTTGTTTAACTCTCAGCTTGATCAGAATATATTGGTTGAGTTGCTTGTTTAGATTGTTTCTGGTCTTTAACGTTGCAAAATATCTTCTTCCGTTGAAAATATCCATTTTCTAAAACAAATTTAGTATTTTACTTTCATAATCCTGCATTTTATGACTATAACTAAACAACATAAAAATCTTTTAGTCATAACTTAATATGTCATCTCAGTATCCTATGAGCTTCATTATCTATATTTGGCTCTTTAATTCAAGCAGGATATATTTTTCTATGGGGTATGATGTATATATTTCTACATTACATCCACAAATGGTTAGTAAGTCACTGTGACACAGTTGAATGGTGTATTCCTCTCCTATCACACTGAAATTTCTATGGAGACATGATTTGTTTTTTCTACTTTCCATTCCATTCCATCAACATAGTTTTCTACATTGCTACAGTCTTGTGAAAGTTTTAACAAATGATTTTAAATGTAGACAGGCAAATGGCCCCTTCTCTGTTTTAAAATATTGTACCTTATTTTTGGGCTTCTCCAAATTATTTAGGATAACTTCATCAACTCACTTATAATAGTTTTGTTAAGATATGTATTAAACTTGTGTTACATTTGTACATTTAGTTGGGAGATAATTGCATCTTTACAGTATTATTTTAGCACACAATTACTGTTTCTTCCCCTTTAATCTGTCTTCAGGTATGTTAATAAAACCCAGCACTTTAAAGTTTCAGAATTTTCTTAGTTTACCTCTCATTCAGCTCATCAAAAGTTAAATTGAAATTGGTGTGTCATACTGTTTATGATTCTGTGTCTCTATTTTAAAATTTAATGTAGCTGGTATACACAAAAGTGATTAATCTATGTATTTTAACCATGTATCTACATTCTGCATAAAATTGTCCTATAAATTTTTCAGTTGTTTAGAAGAATCATTATAATTCTTATAAATGATGGTGCTTTTCTTGTTTTTGTCTCAACATTTCTATCCAGTTTTCTTTACTTTTTCTGTATGTTATTGAGTATATTCTCCAGTATAATATGTAAAGTGATACTAACAGGAGGTGTTTGGGGGATTAGTTCTGAGTTTAATTAAAATGCTTCTGATACTTCAACATAAATTACGAATGAATTTTCTGTCCCTATTGGGAGTAGATATTTCTAGTTTCTCATCTTTGAACTTTAATTCAGGTGTGGGAATTGGGTTCAAAGCAATCTTTGTATACTAATGTGATGTCATATTTTTTCCTCATTTGGTTTCATTAAGTAATGTTATATATTTAATGCTGATGAAATGTTTTTTGAAATAAGTTTTTTTACTAATACCTGATATTTTATGATAAACTGTTTGATTTCATTTGTGTATTTTTTATTTAGGACATTGATACATATGTTCAGTGAACAGGTAGACCCACAGTAGTCTTATGTGTATTTGAGCTTCCTTATATCATAGTTATTAGTGCTTGTAGAACAGTTTAGGAACCTTATTCTCTGTGCTCTAATGGGTTTATGTACACAGATTTTATCTTTCCATCAAAGGTTTGTTTCTGTAAATCCATTTTCAATGTGTTTCCTTTTAGAATGAGATCTTTAAATTATTCCTCATTTCTTCAATTTATATGCATTTTTTCATATTTTATAGTCTTTATTCAGATAAATTTGATACGTTATATAATTTCAGTTATAACCTGTAAATTTATGTTAAATTACTGTTTTATCTCTATCATTAATATTTTCTATTATTTAATTTTTCTCAATTGTGTTGTTTTTTTCTTTGAACCAAACATACCGCCCACTTGTTTATTTTTCTATTGTAAGCCTTTCATTGACTTTATTTTCTGTGTAACTTCTGTTCTGTATTATTCTTGCCATCCTTCTATAGTAAACCCCACCAACTTTGTGTTATTTTGCTGTACTCCACTTTACTGAGGTGAAGGTTTAGTTGAATGCTTACTTCATTTGTTTCTTTTTTCACTTTCAATTAAATATATTTAAGGCTCAGATGTTTATTCTTTAAGGCTATAATTTCTTTCAATTTGAGTGTATCCTACAGAATTTGATGTGTGGTAGCCTCATTAATCTCCATTTTAAAATAAATTGGTTAAAGTCTTCTGTTCATATAATTTACATGGCCTAGTGCCGAATTAAAATACGGAAATCTTGTACAAAAAGCTGGCAAAAAGACCAGTGCAAGTACTAAAATGTAAAGCGTTCTCTCTCTCTCTCTCTCTCTCTCTCTCTCTCTCTCTCTCTGTCTCTGAGTCTCTCTCTCTCTCTGTCTCCCTTCCCTCCCACTTCTCAAATTGTAATAGCTTTGTGTCTGTCTGTATCCCTGTGTATGTGATGATACTTTCTTGTTTGTCATTTAATGCTGCTCTAAGTAAGTAAACTTTTAAATTATTAGCATGAATTTTACTGTTTATGTTATATAATGTTCATTGATATACAAATATAAGAGCACTTAATTTCTAAGTAAATCATTGAAATTACACTATTGCTGTGGCTTTGCCTATCATTTCTCGCCTGAAGAGTATAACATTGCACAAAATAAACTTCTTGCTTTTATTTCACTTCTTAATGTGTATGCATAGCACCAACCCTCTCTCTCCTGGGCTTACTGAAATGTAAAGGACTGAAAACAAAAAGCATTACGGGTTTCTCTTTTTCTTTCCATGTTATGTTCTGCCTCATCGTAAGGAGCACGATGATGTTCCTTGCTTATCTGCAGTTTTTAGGCTGTCATTTCTTTCTGTGTTCAGTCAAATTTATTTGAAATGGAAAATGTGACCACGACAGTGGTCCTTCCTTCCTGTTACTCAGTGTAAATGTAGTGTGCTTACTTTACACAGTCTGTGAATGTGTATATTTTACTGTTCACTTGATTCTATTTTACCACGTGATTCTAACCTGAAACTATATTTTTCTTTTCCCAGACGATATACTTAGTGTGCTATTGCTTCCTCTCAGCCTCTCACTTCCTCTATTGTAATCATGTCTGGATTCCAAATTGCTGGGTAACATTTAAATATTATGCATGAATGGTTTTTCTTTTCCCTTTTGATCTCTGTGTTTTGTGGATTTAGGTGCAAACTTTTACTACAACATTTCTGGTAGTTATATCTAGGTTTTTACTGTTTAAAACAAGAATAAATTGGTGGAACAATAACAATAGACAACTACTATGGCTAATCTCATTTGCTCTTTGATCTTGAAATCAGAATCTCTGCATTCCAAATGCAGAGATTTCTTTTTCTTTCAATACTGTTTGCAAAACATTTCTCAACACATTGATGGCAAACACAATAATCTCTAGTCAAGCAAGGGAGTATAAGTCTCTCATTATTTAACAGATTTGTTGATACTTCTGTAATGCTGACATTCAGACAAATTATGCTAAAATCAATTGTACTGCAAGTCATAACTCCCGACTCATTAGTAATTTTTATAGTCAAGTTTCATTTTTTATTATGGAAATTTTCATTCTAAACGAAATGTATGTGTTTGAATTTTTCAATCAAATATTGCATAATTTCTTTGAGTATTTAACAGTGAACATCTCTGCATACTTTCACTGAAATATATGAGGTCAAAGTAGAATACACAATTCCATGAATTCTGTATTCTCAGTATTTCTTAGTGAGTGACATGATGTCAAAGTAGGATATTCAATTCTGTAAATCCTGTATTTCCCAGAATTTCATGGGAGGAAACTGCATCTCCATTATACTGAAAGTATACTCTATTACGTGTCTAAAAATCGCACTTTCAATCTTTTAGTGGATAATCACTTACACTTCTAGTGATTAATATTATGTGGCCCTCCAACTATAATACCACTACAGGTTCTTCCTTGGCACAACTATTTTGGTTGAACCCATAGAAGGTTTTACCAAGTTGTAAAATGTAATGCTTTTATTAGCAAAATTTCACAATCTTCAACTTTTATTTATAATTGTTTAATGTCAGAAAGAATGGCAATATTGTTCTATTGAAATGATAGGTTTAGGCAGAAGTGAAGTGAAAAATTGAACACATCTCAACAAGGACAGAATTATTTAATTTTAGCCTTGTGTCAGAACTTTTTTTGAACAAGTAATGTACATCACTGAAAAACTAAGGCCAAAAGGCTGAAAGCTTTCTTGTGTAAAACTCTAACATACTGGAAAAAATAGTACCAGAAAAGCTGCAAGTCCTAATTTCCTTATTTTGTCTGCTTTGTCGTATTACTTAGATTTTTTTATCTATTTTCATAATTTAACTCTAAAAGTTTATGAGGATTCATATTATGAAAATATAGTTTTGTAAACATTAATGTAAAATAGACTTTTTTGGTTTCAATTCTTAAAAATATGTTTTTCAGAGAATATAGTAGTATAAACATTTTAATAGGAAAATTAATGTTTGATAAATACAGGTTTCTAGGTCATAGTATCTTGCCTCCAGTAATGGTGACAATAAATTGTGAGAAACTACAGTCTACAATCTCATGTTATACTTTTTAAATATATTTAGCAAAATTGTTAGATATAATGTAAGTTAATACTACATTTCATTTACCTAAGTAATACTAACACTCAGATACTACTAGTGTTTTCACAGATATGCTCGTCAATTTAATCCTACCAGAGTGTGAGATGCATGAGTAATGATAGTTCTTACGCAGGACTTCAAGGAGTTGATTTTGTCACCACTTTCAAGATTCACTGAGATGGTTTCCATCAGAGCTTTCCTCAGCATAAGCTCTGAAGCCAGACAGATCTACATCTGGACACTATGTCTGCCTCTTCCAAACATGAGTTGTCAAGAGTTAGAGATGCTCAAAGACTCAGTTTCTTCATGTAGAAAATGTGCACAATGGCTACCTAAATTGTTAGATGGAGATGAGACGCTGCAGAAAGTGAAGAAAATGTAGTATTTGGTCAATAGTGGCTATTAGTGAATGGCAAATATCATTACAACCTTTGATACAATTGAATTAATCTGAATTGAGTAAAATTGTCTTGATATGTAGAGAGGGGACAGACTTCCTAGTTAAACACTTGCCTACCACGTGGGAGGCCTTGATTCCTGGAACCACAAAAAAAATTAACATTAAAATTTCACCGATTTCATTGTTAGGTTTGTACTTCCCAGGTCATGATCTGCTTCATCCAGTTGCTTTCTCGTGTGTGGTGACACCAATTAGCATATGGCTGTGGGATAGTGTAAGACAATTTTACTTAAATTGTAAAGTAATTGTAATTTCTGTATTTAGATACACTTCCATAAAGATGTCTGCATCATCTGTGTCTGCATGTCTGCCTGCGTATGTACTTTTGCACTTTCACTTCTAGAATCAGAATCTTGTCCAGGACACAAGAATGTATGAGGAGCACAGGCTGAGAAAAAAAATAGTATTAGAAATAATAAAAATAGTAATACTTCTGACACAGGAAGTCAGAGAACAGAGCTCAAAACACAGAGGAGAGTTTAATCATTGCAGATTCCCTAGAAATTGTCATTAAGTAGTCCTGAAAGGGTGAGTACAAATCTACGCTTAACAAGCAACACAGCTGATTCAGATACAAGACTAGGTTGTGAAAAACACTAGCTGAGCTTTAAGACATGTATCCCCTTGTGAAACTCACAATCAAGAATGAAAGAAATAAATGTTTTACAAGGATAGTGTACTGGTGGGTATGATGTTCTACATGATTTCTTGTACAATGAAGATACCTTGTTAGTAGAATCACACCCTGGATTATTTAAATTGTGTATATTACACTGATAATAATTCTATGGAAACTCATGCATTCATGCATTCTACCCACATTTACCCAACATTTCTGATTGCTAATTTAATGTCAAAAAATAACTAAGTTTACCAATTAATCATGGAATGTTTACAGAATTCTCCAATGACAAATATGGCCAACATGCAACTCAAGTTGCTTCAAAAAAAAATGTTCGGGTTTTATATGTAATGAAATGCTTACGTTTATAAAAGGGAATTTCCTCATATAATTTATATTTTCTTTAACTCAAGGGATCTGTTCAGAAGAATCACTGATCCCAACCCCTCAAGCCCTTCTCAATCTCTCCTAGTATTCTTGGAGCTGAAGGACTCAGCTACCTACAGACACATGTGAAAGCTGTGTTAACAGAGATGTAAAAGCCTTCTCCTTCTCCAAAAGCATTCCAATGTTTCCGGTTATTCAGTGACACAGATCCTATGCCCTAGATTTAATGTAAAGCATAGAGCCAACTTTGCACTTGGCAAAGTTTTATTATTGTCCCAGTTCAGGTTACAAGTCTTTGATTCTGTAGCCTGGGCTTTGAGTATATTAAATATAACTAGCACATAGAACTCTATAATGTTAACAAACACACATAGACACAGTCAATAAAGATTTTGATTCATAACACAAATGTAGCTAAGAACTGAAGTCAACCTATTTTCACATAAGTAGGGAACTGAATAGAAATGCATGTGGTATATAGGACATTATTAATTCCTCTAATTAGGATGAAATAGATGATGGAGTAATAGAAAATTAATTTTGGGGTTTAATGTGATATTAGGCCACAGAAGTACTTTTTTTTGGGGGGGGGGCAGTACCAGGATCCTGTGCTTGCCAGGCAAGCGCTTATTCTACTAGGATATCTCCCCAAGCCCCACAGAAATACTATCATAGAAAGAAAAGATTTTGAAGCTTTTGAGTGATCCTGATGTCTGAGAGCAGATACCATAGTTCTGCTACACTGAGGTAGAGCTGGTACCTGTATCTTTGTATGGAACTGCAGGTAGGTAATAGGGGTAAAAGAATTTCTAGGACTCCTTGAAATACATCTATTAATTAATCTTGATGAGGACCATAATCAGAAGTAGGAAGTGTTGGTCAAAGGTAAAGATAAGTCCATTGTCAAAGTCCACTCAATAGGATTAGGGCACTGTTCATATGGGGAGACAGATAAGAAAAGTCAGAATCGAAATACAATAAAGGACTTCAAGATTGCCAACATGGGAGATTAAGAAGACTGCAATGAACTTACACTAAGTTATACACGTGCATTAAGTTAGAATATTTATAAAAGAAAGTAAAAGTAATGATAACAAAAGGAACTTATTCGTATCAAAAGACTCATTTTTCTATATAGTTTTCGAAGTGTCAGAGAAGGCAGTAAAACGTGTGAATAGAACTTCAAGGAATGAACAGGTAACAGAAATGTTGTGAAGACTTTCTGTGGTTCTAGCAGTGTGTCTGTGTATGCTGTGCTGTGCTCTGTGTGTGTGTGTGTGTGTGTGTGTGTGTGTGTGTGTGTGTGTTATAGTCAGCAAGTGAGTGGATATGTTTGTAAATAGAGAATAATCTACTGTGGGAATGGAGATTCAGTATAGAGACCATAATATTTATCCCTGTAATTGTTCATCTATATAACTGGGGAGAATTTAGCATAAATATGTCTCAAATCATTAAGGGATATTTGTTGAAAGAATGGAATAAATTCACTTACTCTATATTACATCAAAAGACAGAATCAATGGATGGCATTATTTGAATAGATAAACTATGGCTGTATATTAGAATTTTCAGTTTGGCACAGGTATGATATTTTTAAGTTCTTCGTATGCTTTAAGTATTAGTCCTTTATCTGAGGGATAGCTGGAAAAAAATTTTCCACACTTATGGTTGTCTTTTCACTCTATTGATGAATTTTTTGCTGTGAAAAACTTTTTAATAAGATGAGATCCCAGTTGTTAATTGTTGGTAATATTTCCCATGCAAGCAGGGCTTGTTCATGAAGACCTTGCCCACACCTGTGTCTTCAGAAGTTCTACATATTTTCTCTTCCAGCAGATGTAGTGCTTCTGTTGTAATATTTACATTATTTATCCACTCTTGTTTTAGTTAGTTCATAGTGAGTCTAGCTAGTCATATAGAAAGCCATTTTTTTCTAGCACCACTTAGTGAAGAGGCTATCTATCTTCCAGTGAAGATATTTGTCCCCTTTATGAAAAGTAAGTTGGCTGAAAAGTATGTTCGGAGTCATTTCTGCAACTTCTCATTTGTTCCGTTGATTCTCAATCTGTTTTTTTTTTTTTTTCACCAGAATCATGCTATTTTTATAACTGTAGCTTTATAGCATAATTTCAAGTCAGGAATTATGAAGCCCTGCCTTGCCTTTGTTGTCCAGAATTAAATTGTTTTTGCTATTGTAGTTCTCTTCTAGTTCTAATAGAATCTTAGCATTGTTTTCTCTAATTATGTGAGTTATATAATTGGCATTTTGATTAGGATTGCATTAAATATGTGTAACTATTTCAGGAGCATGGCAATTTTCACTGTATTGGTTATTCCTTCCCACAAGCAAGGAATATCTTTCAATTTTCTGAAATCCTCTTCTCTCTCAAAACTCGGCATCTGAAATATTCATTCCGCTTCTCAGATGAAGAAGTGCACGTGTCAAATAAATATATAAAAATGTTCGATCTCATTGATTATTCAACAGATGCAAATTAAAACAACACTAAGATTCCATCTTACTCCAGAAAAATGACCATTATCAAGATATCCCTCAACAATAAATGTTGGAGGATCTGTGAGGTAAAAGAAATCCTGGTGCACAGTTAGTGGACAGGTGCACCCAGCGAAGACATCAGTGTGGAATTCCCTCGGAAACCTTGGATTAGAGGTTCTATTTGACCCAGATATTGCCTTTCTTGGTATCTTCCTGAAACAGTTAAAAGCATTGCAACACAGAGTTGTATGTACACCCATGTTTGTAGTACCACAGATAGTAATAGCTCAATCTTGGAAACACCCTCCTTGCCCTTTAACCAATGATGCAGATATGTGGTTTTTATATGCAGTAGTACTAGCCATAAAGAAGGGTAAGTCTGAGACATTTGTAGGTAAATGAATGTCCTTTGGTAAATAAATTCAAGGCAAATGTGTAAATATAACAATGTTACTATATTGTGAGAAGCCAAAGGTGTAAATAAGGACCAGAATATATACTAGATACTCTGAAGTAGGAAGAAAATATTCAAATGGGAAGGAAGACTAAGGAGGGAGGGGGAAAAGGAAGGAAGGGAAGTGACAAAAATAAAAAGAAGGAAAACAAATCTTTTATAAATAAAGAGGGTAAGATGGGTTGAAGAGAGGGGAGGGGAGTGGGAAAAATACGGAAGAACCAAAATGGTAGAAATTCCCCACAATGTATATGATCATTATGTAGATCTAAAATGTACCAATAAAAATTAATTTAAAATACTGAAATTTGCTAAAATCAGAAATACCAAAATTATAGTGATTTATAAGACCATTTTCTAATCTTATCATTAGTGGAGGAATTTCACAGAAATAGGAATACAATCTGATTGATCCTGCAAGAGATTTATTTTCATGCAAAAAGGAAGATGCTCTAATCACATCCAATATATTTCTGATATCAAAGATTATATTATGTTTGCTTTTATAAGATGATAAAACTTAATATCTCCTAGAAGCAAGCATTGGGATAAATGAACTTGTACTAACTTCCAATGGCTAGTGTAACCATTATAAAGCTAGTGCCTAAAGAAAGCATCAGTTCATTCTCTCCTACAGTGAAAGACATGAATCTGAAATCAGTTTTACTGGAACAAACTCGAGGTGTCGGCGGGGCACCATCCCCTCCAGGTGTTTCAAGGGGAAACAGTGCTGATTGTTCAGCTTCGGGTGCCTGCCTTGATTCCTTGATTTGTAGCTGCAGAATTTAGATTGGTGCTTTGTGTTCACAGTCCCATTTCCTCTTCCTCTTCTGTCTGTATCAGAAGTTTTCATTCCTCTTGTAAAGATAACTGTAATCAACCAGATAATCCACAGTAATTCCACCATCTCAAAATCCTTAGTAGTATCCATAAAGACTTGCTGTCAAGTGACATTTATAAATCCAGGGATTAGGACCTATTCTTTCTTTTGGGACACTTTAAACCCTACTGCAAAGTTCTAATGGACACACACATACACACACCCCTTTGGAAGGAAATGCTATATTTTTAGTATACTTCATAAACAGAATATGAAAATGAATTTTAAAGATCTCTTTGTCACCTGGCTTGTAGGTGTCACTTCAAGCACCATTCTGCTGTTTTCCAAAGGTGGGGCACTACTGATTTTGTTGTTTTTTGTTTTCTTTGTTTTTATTCTACTGCAAGACAAAATTAAACTCTTCTGTGACATAGCTGTTCCTATTTTCCATTCCCTGTAGGGATTCTGCACTGAGCAGCCTGCAAAAGAGACATGCTTTTATAAATCCCAAAGTGAAAAGAGGCAGCACTCACATTAAATAATATAACAGCTACAAGACTTTGCATTTTGCTGAACATTACTCAGAGCACTCAGAAACGTTTATTGGCAGGCAGGCACTCGAGATATGAAAAGATCCAACAAATATAAATCCCTTAACTGTGGCCTTCTGCCTAATTGCTTCTGCTGTTCTAAGACTATTAGCCGTTTGTTCCTTCCTCCTTACAAACTCTGCTTCTATTGATGTCACCCAGAGTTTTGCCTCAGGATTAAGGCAGCTGTGTAGTATGGTATAATTTACAACTAGCTTGGCTTTATGTGCGTGTAAATTTGTTACACACAGTGCATTGTAAGTGTACCTCCTACCTGTGGTCTTAGATCGCCTTCTGCCCCCCACCCCACAGAGCTGTGAGACACAGATAGCTGCACTGGTGACATCTCATTCATCTTTGCCAAAAACCAGGGAGGTGCTGTGATCCAAGCTTTATAGCTGTGGAAAAAGCAAGCATGGGCTGTTGTCCACAAATTTGAAATCCAGATAAATCATCTTTCTCAGATACTTGGTTCCCGTGAAAAAGGAGGTCAGTCGAGGGCAGCTACTCAGATGTGTGGAAAAAAAACCTGACAAAATCAGTAGTAAGGAATAGTGGACTCAGATGTGAGATTGTCAAATGAGCAAGATATTGTTTGTGTATCTTAAATATAGGAGTCTTGTTTGTTTGAAGTGCAAAAAAGATAGACATGGTGCAAAATCCTATATGCCATTGGAGAAGCATGGAGATCACTGTTAATTCTTGCCAAGTGTCTGTAAAAATTTTGAATATAATAGGACCCCTGGCATTACAGGTGAGCACTCAATACCTGTCTGCTAGTCGTATTTAGGTGCAAGAATGGGGTACAATGATGCAAGGATACAGAATTCACTTGGAAAGCAGTATAAATCATTTTACTCAATATATATGGTTTGCAAATTCTCTATCTTGATGTATGTATGTATCCTTTCTTGCACCTCTCTCTCTGTACAATCCTTGGTGCTTTGCCACTGAGATTCTTTTTGATTTTTTTTTGACACTGGGTCTGGATATGTAGCTCAGACTGCTCAAACTTGTGATCCTCCTTTAGCCTCTTCAGCAGTTGTGATCACGGGCATGCAGTGCCAAGCCTGGTGTTTTCACTAGCTAAAAAGACTGTGTAATCCTTGTTATTTATGGCTCACCACTAAATGTTGCCGTCTTACTGTACTTGCTTGTTTTATGTTTTTGCTTGTTACCCCACCTAAACTTAGTTATGTTCAGCTTTATCTTTATTAATTAAATCAATGCAAAAGTATTTTCACTACATGAGATGGCACATACTCATAAGCCTGATACTGGAGAAGCTAAGGCATGGCGATTTCTGAACAAACATAGTGAATATAAGGCTGGTCTGGACTACATAGTGAGATCATATCTCAAAACATAATTATATTAGAGGTATATTATGCCTCTAATCAAATGGAAATGTACCAAATTTTTATTTTAAGAAGTGTTTTCTGTAATCATAAATTAGCACAAATTCACACATTAAAGTCTAAATGCACTAAAATTTGTTTAAAAAATAATTAACTCAGAGAGAAAGAAGGAATAAAGGGAGAAAACTATTTTTTGAGATTAAAACTATTTTCCATGTGCTTAGGTATTTTCATGTAGATATTACGAATTACATTTTACTCAGTTTAACGAAGAGTTACTGAGTTCTCAAGGACAAGTCATGTGATAAAGTTCTGATATCCAAATGTGAGAAAGAATGAATTAAGCAAGCAAATTCAGGGTGAAAGTTAAAACAAATACAGCAGTAACTAGTTTTTAAGATAAAATACATGTGGTTCCAGGGATCAAACCATAGTCTCTGCACTTGCCTACGCTTGCCAAAGCAGGCATTTAGGCACTTTAGTCCACTCAGTGGACTAACAATTTTTAAATAGGTCTCATAGTTTAAAATTTATTAGTAATGACTTCTGTACATGTGTTTATCTGTTTTCAAACAATCTATAACTTATCAAACATATTTTTAACATTCTAAGAAAATGTGCATATATAAGCCAACCTTAGTCAAGTTAATAGGTAGTACATATTTTTGCATATTTGTTTCTGAATCAGCCATCATTGTCACATTTGTATAATATCAGTTGTTTTATATCATTAAATGCTAGTTATTATGCTAAAAAAAATAAGCAGCTATTGGTTGTTAAGAAAAGACAATAACAAAAATGGACATCTGAGATTAATACACACTTCTCAGAGGAAGACATACAAATGCAAGTAAATACATGACAAAATGCTTCACATCACTGGCCATTCAAGAAATACAAGTTAAAACAACTTTGAGATACCATCTCACCCCAGAAAGAATGGCTATCATAAAGAAATCAACTAAAAACAAATGCTGGAGAGACTATTGCATAAAAGGACTCTTCTCCATGGCTGGTGGGAATATACATTTGTATAACCACTATGGAATTTACCATGGAAACTCCTCAAAAAATCAGGACTGGAAATCCCTTTCAATCCAGCTATTTCCCTTCTGGGTATTTTCCCAAAAGAATTGAAAACATCATACCATACTGATATATATGTACCTGTGTTATAGCAGCACAATTTGTATAGCCAACCTTGGAAACAACCAAAGGTCTATCCCTTGAGGAATAGCTGAAAAAGGTGTGGTATCTTTATACAACAGAGTACTGCTCAGCTCTAAAGAAAGACAAACTCAAAGCCTTAAAAGCTAAGTAGATGCAAGTAGAGGCTGTACTCATAAGTGAAATAAATCAGACCCACATGTGTAAATATCATATTATCTCCCTAGTATAAGAACCTGAAATAATAAATAATACCTGAAATGTAGAATAGATATGGTTAAAATGGAAAGAAACTACATAAGGATTTAACAACAAAGATGAGAGAAAGGAGAAAAGATAGGAAAAAAGGAGTAAAACATGCAAATATATATAGGATGGCTGAGATGATTGTATTCATGAAGATTTCTATCAGTTTTTCTGAAAATAGCAGTTAATGTTTGGAATTTTCACCTGGAGTAACTCTATATGCTTATATCTGCTATCTGAACAATTACATCAAGGACAGCAATGTGTAATACAAAACTCATGGTTGAGTATCTCTCATCCTGGTCTTCTAAATGTGTACTATTTCTAGTGTCTTAGCAATTATTATACCGTCTTAAAAATAAAACAAAAACAAGACAAGAAAAAAAATTAAGATTTCTTGAAAGCAAGTACCAATATTCATTATTTCCACAATCTTGCATAACTATATATGATAATCTGAGCAACAGCTATGATGATAAAAATAATGTAACAACCATTGTTATTTGCTAATCCTGTTTTCAAAATCTGTAACGTATGTATTGCTGTGTGTTACCTGTTTCTTTTTCTATTTGTTTTGCTTCTGTTTTTACTCTTTAAAATTAAATTAAATTTAAAAAAGAAAATGGAATAAAAATATCAATAACATAATAAGAAATCAATCCAAATAGGAGAATAGTATGCTATAAGTTGAAAGCAAATTGTATAATAGGCTTTAAACTTTGAAAGTATTTGTAAGATCATGTTAAATTAATAAATTAACATAAAATAAACTTCAATTAAATAGATGCCATCTCACATTTTCCCAAATATTATGTTACATTTGTTTTTCATTTATTACTACAATTAAGCCTCTTAAACTGCCCAAGTAAAAAAAGAAGAAACACAAGATACAGTCTCTGTGCCCACAGAAATCATAGTTTTTTGAAAAGAGACAGGAGAGACCCTGGCCATGTGATTTGGGAGCCATTTGTATTGCGCTGTAGGATCTTTTTACTACTTGTGGTGACTTGGATTTTACACGTCTTAAAAGGACCATATGAGAAAAGGCCGGGTCAGGATCCTGTGGCATTTCTGGAAGGCGCTGGGATCTTTGAGATCTCAGTCCTAGTAGCAGAAAGTAAGCTCACTGGGGCTGTGCCCTTGAAGTGGTATTGGAATGACAGCATCTTCCTGTCTTCCTCTCTTTCTCTGCCTGAGTTCTGGGAGGTGCACAGCTTTGTTCTCCCATATCTTTTCCATAATGTTCTTTCTTTGCTATAGGCCTAACAGCATCAGTGCCAACTGACTTCATGAGCCAAAGTAGATCTTTTCACCGCATAGTTTACCAAAAGTATTTTATCCTACAAACAAAAATCCATTGAACAAGTAATGATTTAATGATCATAGAGAATATCTGGCAACATAAAAGGTGGTGAATGTGAAGTAAGAAAAGCCATAGACCATTTAGATACTATAAATATTGGGAGGAGAAAACATCATTTTATTAACATGGTTAAGTATTCAGTCTGATCAAGGTATGTGGTAAGACAAAACAGTGCAATTTATACATTTATGGTTCACAATTTAGGCCAAGGAGTCATGCTACAAATAAATAAATGCAATCAAAAGTGAAATACAAGGACAGATAGAAAAGTTGGCTACTAAAACTCATATTAAGATGAAAAATGCTATAATGTTTCCTTTGTAAAAATATTTCTCATTTCCTCAGTTCACATAGAAATTTAAATTTTATTCAATTGAACCATCATTTGCTTTAGGATGAATATATCTCTTATGTCACCTTCTAAGCTTCAGTTTAGTATAGGGATTTTGCCAATGATTAAAGTATTGCTACCATTCCTTAGCTCACTCCAAGCACAATTTTCCCCTCACTCCCTTAGCATGTCCAATTTAGACTTCAGTTCCACGTGCACTGACCACTTGACTCGATACCAACTGTAAACTACTTCATACTGGAGACGTGGCCTGTGTGTGCGAAGTGTCACACACATGTGTGTTGTCCTTGTAACTCTCACTCTGCCTCGAACACCATTTGTGCTTCCTAAATGTTAGTGGAATCATAATGAAGTTATTTCTCTTTTGCTTCAACAGCTTAATACTTAGAAGCATGTGGCCCTAATATTTAAGATGGATTGGTTCATTCTGTTCAAGTGTGACATAACCATTCACACACCATTGAGTTTAGCATTATTAAAGGGTAATTTCGCTTCTGGGAATTATGTCCCTTGCAGACAAATTTTTATAGACTCAGTTGTTTTTATCATCATCTTGATAGGTAAAGAGATTGAAATAAAAGGTTTTCATTTTCAATCTATGTACAATTGTATATAGATTTCATTTGGAAATGCCTCTGTATTCAAAGACAGAATACAGAGGTACTTTTATTGAACATACCATATGCACTTGCAGAACTATGAAGGAGTCATATGATCTTTTGAAGGACAAAGCTACTGATATTTGACCTCTTTCTATAAAAGGTTTTCTCCCCGCAAGACTCAGAAAAATTACATTCTCTTCCTTTCTATTTCAATTTAATGAAACTCAATGGAATTAATCAAATGCCTTGTTTTGTTCACCTTTACAAGTTTTGGCCCCTTGATATCGTCCACATGTTTTCCTTTCTTTTATTCAATGTGATGCTTTTACTGTTGCTTTAAATTAAGTAATTTTTCATTTTGTATTTGTACCTGGAATTGAGCACAGGACACCATGCTTGTCAGTTAGGTATTCTGCCCTAACTGAGCTAGTTGCCTGGCCCCAAAATTCTTTTTGCATACAGAGCATTGTACTTTATTTTCTTATATTTCTTTATCGACTTGAAAAATGAATTATAGCCTCTCAATCCTGTATCTTTATGTAGTGGTTGATTCCAGATATAAATTCCTAATAATATATGTAATATGAAGCTTGATAGCTTAAAAATTGCTTGCACATATTTTTTTTTTATTTTATTGAGAAACAATAGCAACAAGACAATGTCAAAACTGATTAATAGGACAGTTTTAAATAATAAGACATTGGACATTGTTATCTTCTTAATGGTTATCCATAGTACAAGAAGCAGAGAGGATATCCTGTCCAAACACTATCAGTACAAATCTTTCTTCTCATTGAACTAAGAGACAGTAGCTGTATATCTATCCTATTTATTCTATATATACAAATACAAAATGATTCTTCCTTTGTATCCCCTTCTTTTGGTTAGTCCCATCACAGATGGGTATTCCATTGACATCTAAATACTATAAGTGTGCGAATTCAGTTAAGACAATCCAACACAGTCCAGCAGCCCACAATAGTAACGGGTTATGTGCAGAAGTTGTTGACTGGAGCCTTTCACAGCTCAGCATATTAATATGGCTTTACTTTATATTTCTTGTTTTTATACTTTTCTGCTGGATGGTTAAGACCAAGATAGAGCAAGACCTATATAACAAGAAATGGAACTTTTGTATCTGATAAAGTCAGTCACGTACCCTCAGGATTTATCCTATAAGCCTATACCGCACTTTGTAGACCTATGCCAGTGTCAGCCATGTGGATGAGTCACAGCCATTGCTTGAACAATGTGCTCTCCGTGAAAGCCTGAGAGAATGTTTGCTATCCATGTGACTCTCCTTAGGCACACTTTATATCATCTATTACTTTCCTCTCTGACCCCATAATCTCCTTGATCAGAAAATATGGGACAAAAGTGAGTTACATGATGTTACAGTACAGGTTCTACTATATTCTGAGTCTTCACTGACCTTGAAAGGCTAGGGCAAAAATGTTGGCTGACCTTGAAGCCCTTCCTTTTCGATAATTTTTGATCTGCAAAGTTAGGTTGTTAACCCTCCAGAAGACAAGCTTATTGTTACTCTGGAACATATGCAAGTTCAGTTTACCTTCACTATCTAAGTGTCAATCATCTTAGGCATAATATGGAACAGGTATTTTCCATCAAGTATCGATATGTTAAACTTTAAGTCCCTACAGAACATGAAGAAAAGAATAATTAAAAAATAGAATAAACACTATTTTTACACAGAAATTTAGAAATCTAACCATATATAGCATTGTAGCAGAACAGTCTTGTGACTTTTTTTTCTTGTGTCTTCTTTTCATTTATTACCCTTAATTAAAAACAAGAAAAATAAACTTTTACATGAGAGACAGTATGGTAATGATTAATATGTCATGACAAGAATTACGTATTTAGAAGACCAGAATAACAAGCATTCCAAGTGTAACCCTTCTATTACTTGCTATTTTCAGTGAAGTCACTTGGCTCACAGGTATCAGCATGTTTAGTTAGTCAGGGTGAGAATCCTACCAGTTAACTGCTAGTTTCAAAAACCTGATGATAGCTGGGCCTGGTGGTGCAGGCCTGTAATCCCAGCACTTGGGAGGCTGAGGCAGGAGGATTGTTGTGAGTTTGAGACCAGCCTGAGCTACAAAGTGAGCTTAAGGCCAGCCTGAACTGCATAGTGAGACCCTGTCTCAAAAAGACAAAAAAAAAAAAAAAAATAAAATAAACACCTGATGATGTTTCTCAGAATCATTGCCTTACCCATTTTGTGCATGTAAATGTATGGCTTTGCCCCTGTCATGTTTCCCAGCTTTTCTCCTTGCCCTCTCCTCATTGTCCAATCCTAAGGTTCTTACTTTCCTTTTAATTGCATTATATCTTTCTATTTGTATTTCTTCTTTTCATTTCTTATGCTAAGAAGATTATATGATATTTACACATGTGGTTCTGGTTTATTTCGCTTATGAGTGTATCTTCAAGTGACATCCATTTAAATATGAAGGCTTCGAGTTGATCATTCTTTATAGCTGAGTAATATCCATTGTGTAAAGATACCACATCTTTTTCAACCATTCCTCATGTGATGGGCATCTTGGTTGTTTTCAATATTTGGCTATCACAAATTGTGCTACTATTAAACATAGGTAGACATACATCCCTATGATATGACGTTTTATTTTCCTCCAGGAAAATTCCAGTAGGGAAATAGCTGGCTTGAATGGGATTTCCAGTCCTAGTTTTGTGAGGGGTCTCCACACTGATTTCCATAATGGTTGCACCAGTCTACATTCCTAGCAGCAGTAGAGAAGGGTTCCCTTTTCTCCACATCCTCTCCAATATTTGTTGTTTGTTGATTTCTTAATGATAGCTATTCTTTCTGTGATGAGATGGTATCTCAGTGTTGCTTTAATTTGCATTTCACAGATGACTAGTGATATGGAGCATTTTTTCATATATTTATTCGCTTCTTTATAATTTCGTCCTCTGAGAAGTGTGTATTCTTTGATTTCTGTCACAGTTTTAATTCACAGTTTTAATTGGATGCCCATTTCTGGATTGGATCTTTAAAGTTAGGAACCCCAATGTTTCTTAGTTCTTTATAAATTCTAGAGAGCAAACCTTTGTCTGAGTGCTTATTAGTTAAGTTTTTTTGAATTTTGTGAGTTGTCTTTTCACTTTGTTGGTAATTTATTTGATGTGTAAAAGCTTCTCAAAAAGAGTTGGTTCCAGTTATTAATTCTTTGAAGTGTTACCCAGCTTACACATATTTGTAATTTTACCATAACCATATGACCAGGTATTCCTAGTGTAATTTCATTTTAATAGATAGTTTTTTTTTAAACAGAAAATTAAGGATACTAAGACCTATAAATCCTATGTGCTTCATTCGTATATACTGAGTAGGAATTGAAATGCAAGTATTTTTATTCCTCAGTCACTACTGTCAGTGTTCAGATGAACAAAATTCCTCCTGCTCTGGTCAGTACCACAGAGATAATTAGTTAAATTTTAGGAATCAACATTTTTGTGCATTTATACATAGCTGATTCATTACAATATTTTACATGTATTAACTCATTTATTTTTTTTTCAGAAAACTGAATTAAAACTGTGACAGAAATCAAAGAATTAAGAAATGTTTTAAAACAGACAGACCTAACATGTTAAACTGTAGTGTGAACCCAAATGGATATTAATATGGAATCTTTGGCATATTTCTCACTTACAGTACTTTTACAATAAGAATACAAATAATGGGACAGAAGTAAGCTAATAATACCTTATTTGACTACACTTTAGTGAGCTTTTGAAAAGTTATTTTTGAACCCTGAAATTCTATGATGCACTATAGTAAAAGCTAAATTTGTTTCCCTGTCTTAAGAGATAATTTTTATTCATGGTAGCTATTGATATTTAATATTTTCTTAGATATTTTGGCTTGGTAAGCTCCTATTCCTTATACCATTCACAACTACATAATTTTATGGCATAAAGCAGTTAGGAACCAACCTCAAACTGTTCATCGATGTCTTAATATTATAACTTTGTAAAGCAAATGCAAACACCTGCTTAGTTGTGGTACTTGGGCCAGGATGAAATCCAGGTCTTCCAAGGCTATTCCTATAGTGGTGGTGAGTATTAGCAGAATAAATTATTGTAAACTGTGTCTGTATGTGCATGTGTGTGTCTGGACTGCTCCTTAAAATTTTTTTGTTATCAGTTGGTTTGCATACCTCCCAGGATGGCCAAGACCCACTTCTTATTCAAGAAGTCCTATGGATGCACTAGTGATATCATGGTATATATTATAGCAAAATAGCAAATGAAAACTTGAGAAGTTATTGCAAAATGTGAAAGATTCTAGATATAATTATTTGTGAATTCATCACTTTTAAATAATTACTTTTCAAGATAAATCTAAGTAAGAGATTTTCCTATTCACTGTTTCATTGCTCAGTGTGACAACTAGCAAACCAATTATTTATGTGGTGGAAGAAAAACTAGCTGAAGAGACCACAACATTTGTATCGTCCTAAGATTCTTTTGGGTTAAATTGCTCAGAGTAAGATTATTCAAGTATATATTCAATTAGCTGATCAGTTGAAGAGACATAGCATTTGTAATAGTCATATCATTCCTATTCGTTAATCTTCCATCTTCTGATAAAACATTAATTTCTATCACATTCATTGTATTCTGATTTATTTTGAAGTATCTGCATTTGTGTGTATGTGTAGGAGCTTATTTTCACAATGAATTATAAAACAACTGGCACATTAGTAGCTTACAGAGCTGAACACAGGCTTTGTACAACTAACTGCTCCTCCTGGTATACCTTACCAAGAATTCTTTTTCCCAGTGAACAGAAGCACAAGGAAGCATTGTGGTGTTGTCTGATATCCTTGTTGTAGTGTCATCCATCTTGATGTCAACCTCTGGCAGGGGACCTCTATCCAATTTTGTATCCCCCTGACTATTAACAGGAAATGATTTTTCTCATCACTTTTTTATCCTTACGGTAAATTAGTTTGCTTGGATTTGTACTGTATTTTAATCCTTTACTCATTATTGAACATATAAATAATACATTTCTTCAGTAGGGATTTTTGGTTAACTTAATTCAGAGCATTGACAGAAAAAGTAAAGAAAGATTTATTTGGATTTCATGTTGTGTTACGGTGATGAGTTTCATGTTTGTTGGGGCTCACATTTATCCATAAAGGTGATTAAACAAATACATTTCCTCCTGTACAAAACATACATATAGAAGATATTTAGCACACTGAAATAAAATCTTGAAAGATGAACATGAATCTTTTAAAAAGTATAAAAATTCTACTGGTATACATTGATATTCTTTGTTTGTTGAGAATAATATACTACATTATCATGTCTGATATATTTTCTAGTCTCAAAGTAGCACTATGAGGAAAACAGCACTTATTTTATTTGTGGATGAGCAGATTAGGGTCAAGAGAAGCTAAATATCATGCATATCAAGAGAGGTATCACAAAATTAGTTTCTTAGCCAGAATTAAAATCATGGTCAATAGTATTCCAGCCCTATTTGTTCCAGAATGACTCCTATGAAAATGAAATGTGAATAAAGATATATTCTTCTGGTAAGAGTCTTCACACCAGTGGAGTGGATGACTGACTGTGGGTCTAGCAGTCAGACCCAGAAAGAAGGGAGGGCATACGCAACTGGGTAATGTGAGCGTGTTTAATGTGGGTGGTTTCAAGTGTGCAGACAATGCCAGGACTAATTAGCTGGAAGCCTGAAGGGATGAACCTCAGTCCAATGAAATCTGGAAAGAGGGCAGCAGAAGAGGGAAGCAGGGAGGAGAGAAAGGAGGGAGCTGGGGAGGTGGGGCTGGGCCAGCCCAAGACAAAGTGTGTGCAGGGCATTTTCCTGCTCCCTCACTCTCATTCTTTCTTTCTTTTTTTATTTTATTTTTTTTCATTCTTTCTGATAGAAGAAATAAAATCAATACATTGAAGTCTGTAAAAAATAAACAATACAAACAACTTTTCAAAAATTTTCATGATTATAAGTATTCTTGAAATGTATTAGCGCATATTTATCGTGAGCATCTCTCCATCTTAGAACTTCTTTACCAGTCTAGTCTCTAGACTATTAAAGTTTGAATAATTGTTTCTTCCTTATGATAGGCACATTTATGAAAGGAGCATTTACTGTTTACTTTTTGGATTTTTTTCTCCTTTTTAATTTTTTAATCAATTTTGTATATTTACATCTGGTAATCTGAACAAGTAAAATTTGAAGACAACAAAACACAATATGACAACCATTGTTGAATTCTTGTCATTTTGTTCAGTGAAACTTTATATCACTTATGTTTTTTTTATTATTTTTTATTCTCTTTTAAAAGTAAAAAACAAAACAGTGTTGTGGGGGTTCCAATTTATCAATATATAGTTTTGATACAGAAAAATCCTCCAGAGATTAAATATATAATTCCATGAATTTTCACAAATGTATGCAGTCATGTACTCAATACCACATTCAAGATGCAAAATGTAATTACAAAAAAAATTGAAAATTTTCAAATCTTTAATTCTGCATAATTAAATATTTGCTATCAACATTAAAATGTGTTTATTATAGATGAGGTCTGACAACTTAGAGACAGGGTCTGACTGTGTTGCACAGGCTGGTTTTGAAACTGTGGACTCAAGCCGTCCTATGACTCAGCTTCCTCACTAGCTGAAGCTACAAGACATGCCACCATGCTGGATTGTGCTTAACAGAAAAATTTATGACAGTATCCAACTATGTGATGTACACAGTAGGTGATTTTATGAAAATGCTTCTTTTTATTACATCATCACCAATGGTAATGCATGAATATATGTTGGTTACTAATTGATTTCTTGTATATTATAATGAACATTGACTTACAAATTTGCTCATACGTTGAAGTCAACTACATTCCCTAATTGGGTCAGTGTCCAGATGACACTGTATTAAATTAAGCATTATAGAACAATCCAAATCTTTCTAAGTGATTCCAATATTCAGTCAAGGTGCGGACACACTGCATTAGGCCATTTTTTTTTCCTCGACACTGAGTACACAACATTGTAAAACCTGTAGAGCAATGGTTTTAAAAAATACTGATACCTTCCTTCTCATTGTGCTTTACACAACTTGTTCATAAAAGATGACCAACATAAAATAAAATTTGGGTCCCTAAGATCTCTGAATGTTTGCACTTTCTTTAATCAGGTTTTTATTATTGTTCTGGGTGCACAACAGTGTTCAATAAATGTTAAATGGAGGGCCTAAACTCATGGCGAAGACAAGGGAAATAAAATATATTCCCTCTTAGAAATAAAATGTTGATGTATTTGAATAATCTTGACAAACTAACACTTCCTGAAAATTGTCCTCCTAGGTAATATACATCAAACGGTGAGCCTTGTATTTTAGGAGAATGCTGTATTTGCACAATGTATTGTCACCACAATACATAAATCCATATATATCTGGTAGCAGTTTCATAATTTTCTCTGAGGAAATAGGCAGGAAACAAGATTAAGAGAGCAAGGATAAGATTTAAGTCAACTTCCCACTTGGAAGCATAAATGATGCTACTGTACCTTTGGGTCTAGAAAATATTGCTACTGTATAAAATAGAGTGATGGTGTTTTTCTGTCTTTACAATGGCAAAATATATACACAGAGGACACAGTCTCGTGCAGTAGGTGTAACAGAGATGGGTAAAGCATCTAATGTAGTGCATATAAGACTAGCAAAACATTTATGTTTAGTATCTTTTTCAGGTTTCATGAACTGGTAACTGAAACAACAAAAGTCTTTTTTAGTATGAAGCTATTAATGACCTGTTAAGGCAGAAAAACTCATTCAGCAAACCTCTCCAACTTTGTTGTAAATAATTGCCCAAGGTGCCTACTGAAGACCCTAGAAAGATGTTACGGTTAATCCTTCAAATGTAGGCTCTGCAGTAAAATCAGTGTTCCACTTATAATAAAGGTTCTGTGTTTAAAATGGAATTTATAAAGTTCAATTTGAACTTCAATTTATTCTTCTCTCTTTTCTTCTCCTCTGTAGGACCACCTCAGAAAATAGTATCACCTAAACAAGAACATGAAGGTAAGAAACACGACAAAGGCACAGACAAAGGAAGTGAAAGTGGGACTTCCTGTAATGAGCTCTCCACTTCCAGCTGTGACAGCCACTCAGAAGCAAGCACGCCCCAGGACAACCCGGCCAGTGCCCAGCAGGCGAGCTCTCACCAACCCAGCACCTTAACGCTGGATCGCCCTTCCAAAAAAGCACCTGTGCAGTGGATTCCCCCCGCAGACAAGCGCAGAAACAGTGAACTCTTTCAGACACTCATCAGCAAATCCCGCGAAACGAATCTTTCCAAAAAGAAAGTCTGTGAGAAGCTAAGTGTGGAAGAAGAAATGAAAAAGTGTATTCAGGATTTTAAAAAAATCCACATTCCAGAGTATTTTCCAGAGCGCAAGCGCCAGTGGCAGTCTGAACTGCTGCAGAAGTACGGGTTATAGTAATTATCATGTAAATGTGGTATTGCAGTGGCGCTCAACGTTTACTACCCGGTTTCCACCTGGCTGGCAGTCAGTGTGACCCTTGCTGCTCTTCCTTCTCGTGAACTGTGCACATGGGACAGTATTTTACCATTATCTTTTGCTGTTGTTATTTCTAGAAACATGATTTAAAAAGTGGAGCCAATAAATGTGGAGTCATTATGGTGTACCTATTTGATTCAAACTGTTTTGAAAGAATGAAAGTTAAATGTGCATGATCAAGAATCTTAGAATCTTGATTTTCGAACTGTGTTTAACTTGACGTGTTTGTCATTTTACAAATTCACCAAAATCAAGTCATCCTGTCACACCAACTAAAATGACAATGCGGATGAAACAGCACTGAGTAAAATCATAGCTGATGGGGTTAGGTCACAAATCTAAACTGTTTAAATGTTAATGTAATAAAACAAGCATTATTTTTGCATGAGCACAATGTTACAAATAAGTCACAAGAGATACGGAAGATCTATTTGTTGCTTGGACAGAAAAAACTTAAAATAAGTAAAAGAAGAGTTTCAGGAAAAGTCTATATGTAAATGTCTAAGAAATTGAACTTAATTCTGGTTCTGTGATTGTTTTGCGTATGTGTACGGTGTTTCTGTATGTTCAGATGGTGTAAATATGCCTTATGCTGTTATGTTATGGCATCAACATTCATCTATTAATGCTCGTCATGATAATTTCTGTGAAATGAGTCTTTTATATCAGGCTGTGAAAATTAGTATAATGATGCTCTGAAAGATTCTATTATCGTGTTAATCAAAATAATTGAGGGAAATGGTAAAAAGCTTTATGTATTTATTAAAAAAAGGAAAATGTATTAGAATTCCTTGATTTTTATTGACTCTTTAAAAATATTTGTTTTTTTTTTTTTGTCTTGAATTTTCCTCTCAAACCTCATGCTCTGTAATGATCCGTGCAAACTTAATGTTGGTGAGATTAAAGCTAATTCAAAAATGAGGTAGAGTCAGATCCAAAAAGCCTCTATGTTTCTTAATAAACTATTAACCCACAAGACAATAAACACCTCTCATCTAAGAATACAGTAAAATGTTCCTGAAGCTGAATGCTGCATATAAGTCCTTCCCCCCAAATAACTGGATCATTATTGTGCAACAGGAGACAATATGAAGATAACATGCTAAAACTCCAGCTCTTATGAAAAGTGATTTCTTCCATTTGTGTAGGTAGACATGAGCTTTCATATATGCTGCACAATTTTGCCTCACCTTTTCCACAAAGTGAAGGGTAAAATATCATAAGATGTTGATAAAGAATAGGCTGAGGGAGATAAAGATGTCCTGCAGAATTATAGAATTCTATCTCCTCTGTGGTTCATCAAAATGGAAGTTATGTTACGCTAGTAGCTTGAGTTCATTATTAATTAATGATATGCATTATTAAATGATAATGGGGTGCATTATTAAATCAAAGATATAAAAACATTAATTTTGATGCATTTTTGAAATTTCTTATAGTAACATTAGGTAAAATATCATCTACAGTGTACTGTGAAAGGGATATCTAATTTAACTTGAATTATCTATGAGGCTCAAGAAAATCTGCTCTCTAGTTTTTTATTTGATTATAGAAAGTTGGCAGTCTGAGTGTAATCTAATATAGCTGCCACACCAGTGATGGATAGAACTTGGTGGTGAGGTTGTCCATTTTCAAATTCTATACCTATCATTTATGTTCCATGTAATCTTAGGGATAACAGATAATAAAAGAACTGACATATAGAAAAGATTAACTGATCTATTTAAAATAAAGCATTTCTACCCCTCATGAAGCCAGAATGAATGGGAAAATGATTTCACAGAGGGCTAGAAGTAACAATACTAAAAGGGGACTTTAAAACCCTTAATGACAAACCACCTTATAAGAACTATATTTCTAAGGAGTGGCATTCTCTTCCAAAGTTTCCTTCCACAACAAAGAGAGTAAGAAAAAATTACCCTAGCTTTCCATTTCTTCTTACCTTCTAATTTTTCCACCAATACTTTATAGATTCCCAGTATATATTCAAGCCAGTTTGCAAAGTGGCCTCAGTAATGTAATTTATACAAGTTATCCCCTTACAACAAAAATCCTAGAAAGAAGGTGCAGAGAATAGACATTAAAAATATCTTGCACTCTGCTGTCTTTTCCTGATAGAGTATCTACACATAAATGGAAGTGATGCTTCTTATTAAAGTAGAAAAAAAATTACTAACTGTGAATGGAAGACAATCCATTTTGGATACTTTTTTTTTTTCTTTTGAGCACTTATTGTACAAAAGTATTTGCTTCAGAGGTTAGCAACATTCAAGAGGTAAAGATTGTCATTTTGATTTTATCAGAGGGGAGAACCTGGAAGGCTTCAAGAGAATTACAAAGAGATTAATAGAAGGAGCTAGAATGAAGGCTCCTCCCTCAAGGAAAAAGGAAGGTGGGAAAAATTGGTCTATCCTACTTCCTTTCTAAACAATCAGGAGATGAAATCTGATGATCACTGAACATCACAAGACTGGAAGCAGATTGAAGTTAAGTATTCATTTTCCTCCACACAGTACACCTTCTGGGAATGCAGGAAAAATTCATTTTGTGAATTTTTAAGTTACTATTATTACTTCAGGTAGAAACATTGAAAAACCAATGTGAAAAAGTCAACTATGAAATTTGCTATGCTGGAAAACTGAAGTAGACATGTTTTATACTTTTCCTCAGATGTAACCAAAGGAAAAAGGATAATTACTTAGGCATCTAGGATCCAAGAAACAGCACTTGTAGTAAGTTCCCTAGGTTTAATTTTTATCTCATGTAACCCAGACTTGATGCCAAAGGAGGAGTAACTCAGAACTTCCAACAGATGCAGATCAAATTATTTCCTATGATTTTTTTCCCCTCTGTCTAGTCAAAGGATGAGGATATGGATCATGACAGAAAACATTTGGGTAATAACTCTGCAGTGCCAGAATTGAGGAAGTATATGTGATTTTATGCAATTTAAGGCTGCTTAGTGTATTTGGTACCGTGTCTCACTGTGCAGCTCAGACCCACAAGCACTCAGAAGTGCTTCTCCTCTTCACAGCATGTGGTTCCAGGGTTGGAACCCCAGTCCCTGCGCTTGAACCAGGCGCTTAGTCAGCTGAGTTGCCTCGCTGGCCCTCTCAACACTTTTGTAAGAGAGAATTTATTAATTCAGGCTCATGCTATGGGCCACCAACAAAATGGCCCTTTACCACTTTGCTTTTGTTGGGCAGCAGAAACACAGAATTAAGAAATTTAAAGTCACAATCATGCAGTACAAATTGGCAATCTGGCCAGAGAACAGCTGGATTGTTCCTTTCCACATCTCATTGGGTTATTCATCTGGAAAGTCTAATTAATTTGGTAGTGAATGAATAACCTACCTGGCTGCATTCCATCTCGGGTCACTGGTGGGATTGGTCTGGGCGCCTCTGTTCTCATTTTCTCGCCATGAGTAGTGCAGTTTAGTCACGTGGGGGAGCCAGTTTCAAGAGAGATCCCAACCTACAGAGGAAGGGAATGCAACCTATAGAACTCCAATTGTCTTGTGTTATTTTTGGCAAAATAAGTTATCTTGCATTTAGGAGCCATGGAAGGATGGTCTTTCTTCTCATAAGAACTGCACAGGACCTGTGATCATGGGTGCACGACTAGATGCACGTTCTCTGTGTCCAGCTTTGTACACCAGTCACTAGCGACTTGCTCTGCCTCTGCCACGCCCTGAAGCTGTTGTCAACTTCTACCTCTCAAAATACAACAATACACAGACTGTTCTCACACTTTGAAATTTTACTCATTACATGTTTCAATCCAAAAGCCACATAACCTTCAAAGGTTTTGCTTAACCATCAGGATAAGGTTATTTAGTATTTCATTCTTAGATATTTTAAATCACTTAATAAAACTTTTAATTTACCTTCATTTTTGTTGATAAGAAATGAGGACAATAATTATAGTTTAATTTTCCATTAGATTTGAAGACAAATATTAAGATCTCAGTTTCTTTGATGAAAATACACAGTAAACAATTACTAGCACATAAAAGATATTATCAACTCTGACAAACTAATAAACACACTTTTGCATGCAAAAATCTCATCAAGAGTCCCTGATAAATATTCTTCCTATCTCACTAGGTGTGCTTAGCAAACATTTTCTGGTACTTTGAGGCCAAATCCCACATACTGATTTCATGTTGGTAATCTCTCATCATGAGATTACCTAAAGGAGTATTTTTAAAGTGTCTCAGTTTGCTTCTACCTGAATATTTGTAATTTTGGTGCTCCTGCAAGAGATGCAGTTATTGAGCCTGAAAATGATTTCTCCTCTCCCACAGTTCCTGTCTTTTGTTTGATAGTCAGTAAATATCACATGTGATGTGCTATATTATATTCTTTTTTAGCTAAGATTAGCTTGTCAGTTTTGTTTATATTAAACAAATATTACCCGAGAATAATTATGGTTTTTCTTTTTAAAAGTATACTATTTGAAAGAATTTTGTACAGAATTTGCAAACATCATCACTTTTTGTTTCCTTTTTCTTTACTTTTTCTGTCCGTTCCATAATTCTAAAAAACTAGACAGTATAAAGCATGGCATAGAGAGGTTAAAAGATTCACATAACCACAGGATACAAAGAATTGTAAATATCACATTTTTCATGTAAATGAATTCAAAATAATTTATACCTAGTTATAGAATGCCTAGTATGGGTAAGATACAGCAGATAAATATATGACAATGATAGTGATATTCATGAACTCCAGCTATAAGATGCACACATACTTACTATACCACTGTGTGCTCTACGGGGTTAGCTGTCATAAAAATACACATATTGCTATATGGATTCAGAGGAAAGACAGCTATCCAATAGAAGTTGAATATGAGCTCAGACCTGAAGAAAAGTGGGTTTAATTTGTAGATATATGGATTTTGAAAAGGAGATTGTACAAAGAAAGAGACAGATTTATAATTATATAAGAAAACTGTATCCTATGAAGAAAATATTATCAGAACAATATTATTGAATCTATTTCTGAAAACCAAGTTTTTAATGTATATTTTCATTGTAATATTGAGTAACTCCTCAGCAAAGGTTACAGTGGTAATAATCTTCATATTTCAGGAAAACATTTTTATAGCTCTTTAGACTTTTTTTGTGCCAGGCTATTGATACTATAGCAGGGTAGCTAGGTAGAAAGTAACAAAACTTTCCTTAAAATGTTTTTGTTGGACATGCTGGAACATTCTTATAATTTTTGTATTCAAGACGCTGAGGGAAGAGGATTTCTGTGAGTTTAAGGCCAGTGAAGGCTACACAGAAAGTTCAAGGCCAGCCAGAACTATAGAATATAAACTTGTCTCAATATAAAAAAAGAAGCTAAAATATTTTAAATAACTAAATGGAAATGAATTAATTTCACTAGTTTTATGAAAATAAAAACAAATGAACTGAAAAGAACCAACGGAATTTTGTAAAAAATGGAATATTTTAATACTCCTTTAATACTGGCATTTTAAAAATGCATGGCAATAATAAAAAGCAGATTTACAAATGTTTTCCTGGCATTTTAAACTTCTTTATTTTAATTTCTTGTATGTGACATAGGTGGGACTTACCACTTTTTTCTGACTACCCCTTACAGTTTTATACAGAAGATAGACCAGGAAACTGACAATTACAGTATAGTTTAGTAAGTATGAAGCTAGCAGCAGATTCAGACCTTCATTATTTTCTACATCAGCGACACTAGGAATGGCTACACTTGTTTCTACGGAGCCTGTCCTCCCTGCTGCTAGAGATGTGATCTTCCTACTCCTATTTGTGTATATTCTTCTGCTTCAAACATTTCCTTTCTTTGCCTTTAGGGAGAAATTACAAACTGCTTTATGTGACACTCTTCATTTTCTGCTGATTCTTTTCCTAATCTTATCCCTGTGTACTCAACTGCACACACACTACATTCATACAGACACACTTCACATGCATTTGTTTCCTTTTTGTTAGCAATTGCTACCTACTTAACATAGTCAGTTAGGGTATGAGTCCTGTTTGTGTTTACCAACATACTTGTTACAACTGAGTTCACTGTCTTGTGTTCTATCACCTCTCCTAATTAAAGGTGAGGATTTGTTGGGACAGTTCTTATCTCTCTAATAACACAGGTAAAAGTGGGCTACAATGTATGCTTTGGCTGCTACATGTTCTTTCTTAGTCCTATTTCAAGGTAGAATATGTAACCAAAACAGAATATGAACATGCTTTCAAGCAAATAATCAACTGAAGCAGAAAGTCATTCATGACAGCTAAAATTGTAACAGGAAAATCGGAAACCCCATAATTGATAGATAAGGCTAATGGGGTCCAATTCTACTACAAAATCTCAACATTATGCATAGGAAGACTGATTTCATTGTTCCTGGTCTGAAGTAATAGGAAGCTCGTAAATGTATTTGTAACATATTATCAAAAAATTATTACTAAATCTTACATATTTACACATCTAACAAAATCAGCAAAAAAAAAAAAACTAAGAGTAAAACAAAGCAGTCAGAAATTACTGAAGGATGGAGATCCTACGTGAAAAATTACTCAATTCCTTCCACAATAAAATGACAAAGAGAAAAAAAAGAGGGAAGAGAATATATAGCCAAAGAACATAATCTATTCATGCTTAGGGAGCAGTTAGATCTCAAATCCAAAAAAACTGAGAAGTTACCATTATCCAAATGAATATCATTGCATTAGCTCTCTGCTGTGGGTGGAATACAGTACTCTATACCCACAAATTAAAGAAAAAGAGGCTTAATCTGGCACCCCTTCCAGGGGATCCAACACGTAGTAGCAGGATTCAAGGTGGAAACACCATGGTGGAAAGGCGTGGCTGAACAAAGTTGCTTAGTTCCTAGCTGCCATAAAACAGAGCAGGTAGCAGTGTTAGGGATAAAGAGGCAAGGGTTCAAATATACATCCCAGGGTTGCCCCCTGCTACCCACTGAGACACACCCAAAAGTGTTATTCACCAGTCCTGGGGGTTCCCAAAATCAATAAAGTTGATGCTTCACCTTAATGACTACATGTTATACCTTATAGACTTGACACAAAAACACGTACTCTTCAGCCATATTTAATACCCAAACAAGCACTAATTCATAATTCCACAGACATGATACAACTACAGTATTTTACACATAACAAAGAATATAATTCCTTCCTCAAAGTCTCAAAAGTTCCAGCGTTTTTTGAAGGTACTATCAAGTATTATCTGAGAGGCAATACAAACTCAGTAAAAATAAAGTCCAAGTTACATAATCCTGAAACACATGGCAAAAGTTATACATCTGTATTCCAAAGGAAATGAGCAGAAGAGAATAGGTCCCAAGCAGGGCTACAACTGAGTAGAACAAGCAGTACATTCTGTAGCTTACATATCAAGGATCTGGAGCACATGGTCATGGTGGGGAGATAGAAGTTCCAGTAATTGAGCTTACAGTTTTTCCAGTTGTGTCCTCAGTGGCCTCTCTCTTGGCCTGGTTCAACTCACAGCCTGCAGCGTACCTCTGCAGATGTCCCATGTTTCGGATATTTTTTACTCCTACGTGTCAAGATTATTCCCTGAGTTTCAGCCCACAGCTTCACACACTGCCCTCGCAAGGGCTCATGTCCTTGACTCCCAGCCCTTTTTTTTTTAAAATCTGATGCAAGCTTCTCTGACCTCATAACACTTTGATTCTGCCTCTTGGTAAAACTAGCACATGTGAAAGATCTACTTATTATAATCTAATTTTTATTTTGCTCATCGTTGATACTTAGACTTTCTCATATAAGAAAGTGTGATGTTTATGATTGTGTGTCTAATTTTTTTTACTTGAATTTAAGATCTCAAGTTGCATCATTTTTCCAGCAATATACTATTTGATTCTTTGATGGGCATTCTTTCTGAGGTAAGATGGAATCTCAGTGTTCACGTGTGCATTTTTCTAATTGACAGCAATTCTGAGCATTTTTTCATATATTTATTGGCCATTTGTACTTCTGTGAAGTTTCTCATCATTTAATTTGCCTATTTTTGGGTCAGTCCTTTCATTTAAGTGATCCATTTTTTAAGTATTTTTAATATATTCTAGAAATTCTCTTTCTGAGGAAGATCTTTCAAAAATGTTTTTCTGTTCTGTAGATATTGTTTTCACTCTGTTGGTTGCTTTTTTGCAGTATGGAAGGTTTTTAGTTTAATGTGATCCCATTTGTTGGTGCTATTTCCTGTTCCACCGACCTTCTGTTAGGAACTCCTATGCTTTGAGGAATTTTATCTATTTTGTTTTCTAGTAAGTCAAATGTTTCTGTTTTATAGCTCACTATACATTCTCATAGTATATGGGTCTAAAACTAATCTTCTGCATGTTGATATACAGCTTTTCCAGCACAGTGTATTAATAAAGAGGCTGTCTCTCCTCCAGTGTTACGTTCTTGGCCTCTACCAATAGTTGAATGTCCTGGGGTTTGCAAATCTCACTATTTAAAAAGTAAATTCCTTACAGGGCATTTTGATGAGTGGATAGATGTGGATTTGAGATATATCATAGTAATTTGGAGTGAAATTTGAGTGCATTTTTGAGAATGGTGATTATTAATGGAATTTTATTCTGCCATATGATGGAAAAAGTACCATACTCCTAGAATGGGGGAGACAGCTTAGTGGAAGCACAGAAAAAAAGATTCAGAAAAATAATTGTCTATGAATTTTGTTTTTCTAATCCACCAGAGGAATAAAATGAAATTCAAAAAGGCAAGAGACATTGCTACATTGATGAGGATTTTATTTAAAAGATAGACCTCATAACCACTATTTGAGTAGTTTGAAAAGAAGAGCATGAAGCAGGTAATAAACTGAGCATTGATCATTGCAGAGGATACTAGAATGGAAATCTTGTGAACTCAAAGCATACTCTCAGAATATGAAATAGTAGTATTTAAAATTTGGAAGAAATGGTTATTACAGTCATATAAAGAGATTCTTTTCATTGGTGATGTTAATAGTTAGGATTTTGAAAAGAACTCAAAAGGGCCTCAGATCACTTGAGCCTACTTATTGCCATTGTCTTGCCCAAAGTGAATTAATGTGGTTCTGGCCCTGCATGACTGATCCTTTAATGGCTCCCTAACACCTCCTCCCATAAACCCTTGTGGTAACTGTTGCACCAACTTGAGTAAGAAACGCCCAGGTGATTGGCATAGCATGCTTGTGGGTATGATTGAATGTATTAACTGAAGACAGATGACTCAGATAGGTGTGTGTCAGACCATCCAATAGCCTTGTAGGCTGAATGGAATAAAAGGGAGAAATAAGGGGAAATTCTTATTTCTGTTTCTTCAGAGGAGCTCTAGTCGTCACCTGTGCCTTAGACAACCATTTTCTGGCTTCCAGTGCAAACCCTTAAGCCTTTCATTGTGGATCTTTAACTTCCTCATATGGACTCACCTGGGACTTTACAGTGAGCTCTTGGCCATTGAATTTTGATTGGATTCTTCAGATCTCCAAGGCCATGTATCCCTTTTGCTTAGTTCCATTATTGACAGTGCGGATAGCCATTCAAAGCCTGTTATCAATCATAACTATGCTCATACACTTATTTTCTGAAAAGTTCAAATTCTAAAAATGCCCAGAAAAAATCAATAGCTTTTAAAAATTGTTATAATATTAAATTTTGGAAATTTGTTCATTGAACATTTGTATTTTCATTAATGCTTTACAACCATGCCTATATATTAAAGTTTTATACACAAATGGAAACACTAAATGTAATGGCGAAGAAAGTAAGTAAAAGTGTTGAAAAAAATAAGGAGAAGTAGAGAATTCATGAATAAAAAACAATAAGAAATCATTCAAAGAATCAAGTCAAAAGAGCTCACTAAGAGATTAAAAAGAAAACCCACAAAATAGAAAGAAATTAGCCAACTGCTCCTCAGACAAAAGACTTTTATCTAGAAGGTATAAAAATAACAGCTGGGCATGGTGGCGCAGGCCTGTAATCCCAGCACGTGGGAGGCTGAGGCAGGAGGATTGTTGTGAGTTCAAGACAAGCCTGAGCTACAAAGTGAGCTTAAGGCCAGCCTGAACTGCATAGTGAGACCCTGTCTCAAAAAGACAA
>PVKA01012189.1:0-24373 GCA_004027165.1 Ctenomys sociabilis
ATTGAGTAAGAGTACAATTGGTTGAGAGATTACAATCTATCTCGGAGAAGCTATTTTCGATGACCAAAAATAAGTAGGGGTTTTGGAGACAAATTGGGACTGCTGTAAAACTTTCTATACGCTTATTTTTATAAGAAAAGGGTGTTCCTAATAAGTGAGTCTCATTAGCAGGTAAGGAAGCATTCCATAGGCTGATATTGCCACCTGAAAGACGGAAGAGGGCAGAAACATCAGCTTTAGCCCCCATACGATTTAACAACAGACTGTGGATCTGGGTCAATACAGGGTGGGCCATGGTGACTCAACCAAAACAGATTATACCCTGGAGTGCGTCCAATCTTTGGTGTACCCGGTATACCAAGGTCACTTTCTAGCTGAACTGTAGCTTTGGCCATCATCTTTTGAAGTTCATCTATAGCCTCTGCATATGTGTTCTTAGACTGTTCTTCCTCATCTGAGCTAGAATCCACGCCCCTGTCTGCACCCATTTCCTGTTTACCAGCTTCACTGCTCTCCTGGGACTCCGCCCTAGCATGGCCCAGAGCGATAACACTGGCAGCGACATGTGCACTACAGGCCGTGTCCGAGACACAGCTGCGGATGACTGCCCACAGTGGCCGTACACAAGGATCAAGGAGGCCATTTGTAGCAGCAAAATCGACATCCCTGCCTAGTTTGTCCCAACTGGCCAGAGTCAAAGACCCAGAAGGAACAAACCAAGGCGCTATCTCATCAACAGAAGTCAAGAATGTTTTTATTGAACTTTGCTGAACTTTAATTCCCTTGGAGTCTAACAGAGCGCTTATGGCCTGTTGCAAGCTATGACTGCTCTGTGCTCCCATTGTAGGTTCAATTTCTATTTTGCCACTGTATGGCGTTCAGCAGATTCTGGTGTTCCTGCCTATTCACGGCAGTTCCTGCCTCTTCAGGGCAGTCCCAGCTCTCTTATCCGGAGCTGACCCAGGTCTCTTATCCGGAGCTGACCTGTGGTGCGTCCACCACCCACCCCTCAATTCCGGGGGTGCTTACCCAAGGTGAGTCCCGGAATTTAGAGCCGTGTCGGTCCCCTCGCCTGCAAGGAGAACGCAACAGCCCTCCTCCGCTTTCTGCTCCGATCAAAAAAGAAAAAAGTCCTTGGTACTGATAACGCCAAGGTCGTTCCCCGTACGGGCCACCAGTTGCCCGGCGCAGATCGGCGCAGAAAGAAAGACCCAAGACACCTTGTCTTCCTTTTAGAAGGAAAAGATCTCTGTTTATTGTGGAAGCATAGCAGCTTATATAGTATAGTTAAGCCAATCATCAGCAGCTACGTATAAATATACAGCCAATCCCGCTCTGTCGTCAGGCAGCCCCCCATTCTGTCCAGATCAACAGGCAGGGCCATGCCTTACTTCCTGTTATTCCGAACACGTCAAGGCGGAGCCCACAAAAAACGCCAAGCCGTTACCCAGAGCGCCAAGCCGCTGCTTGCACCGCTCCCAACAATCCTTCTTTAGAGCAGAGTAGTACTCCATTGTGCATAAGTACATTTTGTTTATCTACTCAGATAAATATGGCTGTTCCAAGATTTAGCTATTATGAATTATGCTGCTGTAAACATGATCATTCACATACCACTGTAAAATAATAAATCATGCCTTTAACTGTATCATGAAGATACCGAGGTGGGGAATGTATGAATTGAACAGAATATCTACCCTTAGTTTTCCAGGAATCTTCATACTGATTTCCGTAGTGATGGTACTAGTTCACATCTTATCAGTGTAGGAGAATTTGTTTACCACAGCCTCACAAGCATTTGTTATTATTTTATTTGACATCTTTATGAATGGTTTTCTTTCTTTTTCTTTTTTTTTTTTTTTTTTTTGTCTTTTTTGAGACAGGGTCTCACTATGCAGTTCAGGCTGGCCTTAAACTCACTTTGTAGCTCAAGCTGGTCTCGAACTCACAACAATCCTCCTGCTTCAGCCTCCTGAGTGCTGGGATTATAAGCATGAGCCACCACACCCGGCTTTGGCCTTCTTTCTGAAGACAAAATGTCAGTGTTGCTTTAATTTGTATTTCTTTTGTGGTCAAAGATGTACATTTTTTCATATACTTATTGTTTCCACTTCTTGTGAGAAGTGTCTATCATTTCAGTTGCCCATTTTTTATTGAGTCTTTCATTTTGGGTGTCTAAATTGTTTTCTTAGATATTCTGGATATTACTTCTCTGATCAACGAGTAGCTGGCAGAAATGTCCCGCCATTCTGTAGGGTGTCTCTTCACTCTGTTGATGTCCTTTGCTGTACAGAACTTATTTAAGTTGATGTAATTCTATTTATTGATTCTTGATGTTAACTTTTTGGGCAATTTGGTTTTCTATTGAGAAAGTCCTTGACTATGCCTATGGCTTCAGGAGTTTTACCTATTTTACTTTCCAACAGAATAAAGGTTTGGTTTAATATGTAGGTTTTTTTTGTTTGTTTTGTTTTTTGTTTTGCTTTTTACAGAACTGGGGATTGAACTCAGGCCCTTATGCTTGCCAGGCAAATGCTTATTCTACTGAGCCATCTCCCTGGTCCCTAATAGGTAGATGTTTGATGTATTTGATTTTAGTTTCATATACAGAAAGACACGTGTCTAGCTTTAGTCTTCTGCATTTGTGTTTCCCAGCACCACTTATTAAGAAGTCTGTCCTTCCCCCAGCATATGTTTTTGGCCACTCTGTTAGAGTGGAGCTTGCTGTATGTCCCTGGATTTCTGCCCCTTTTATTTGTTCTCCTCTTCACATGTCTGTTTTCATGCTAGTACATCCTGGTTCTCTCTGCAGAGCCACTGCTTTTGTACAGAATGGGTAGCTAAGAATTGCTATCTATTCACTCAGCTTGGACCTAGCTCCTCAAAAGCCTTAGTGGACTCCTGCTGCCTATAGCCCCACAGCACTAGATTTCAGTGCTCCCGAACAGACTGTAAGAGATAGCTCTAATTGGTACTTGTATCCCTTCCCAAAGGAGGCAGTGTCCCCCTCCTTTTTGTGCCATGGGACAGAACAATATGTCCCTTCAGCACACTGCTCTTTTTCTTATGCTTGTTGCCATAGATAATGAACTTAGTATTTCTGGCTTTGAAGTTGGTTTACCTGCCGGCAGCACCTCGACCCTCCTCAACTCCAGGCCATCCTGGGCCTCCTCCTTCCCTGTCTCCAACTTGCAATCCCTACCCCCACCTCTCATCTGAAAGCTGGACTCAGAGATGTTGGCTTCCTGTTTCCTGTGACTCTGTAGAATTCCAAGGCTTAGCTGCAATCCCAGGTTTCTGTTAGTTGAGATGCTTCTTTGGCGGAGGCTTCACAGAAAACGACAAACATAAGTCACTGCCAGCAAGTGCGGTGACCAAAGATGGGAAGGCTCCTCGTCCCTTATCTGCACCCAACCAGCTCAGAGTTGGGTAGGCCTGGTGCTCACGGAGCACAGCACATGGCCCTTCAATGGACACTTGACTTGCTCCCTTTGACTGGATTCTCCCAACAGCCGTGTGTGAGCAGGGCCTGGGAGAAGCTTCAGTGACCTGTGCTGACACATGAGAGCTTTTGGGCAGTCTAGGGAAGCAATGTGTCAGGAGGAAGGGTGGGGAGTTGCCAGGATGACCCTGTGAGACAGACGCTGACCTGGCTGGGAAGGCGACCATCCTGGGCAGGAGTAGTGCGGCAGGCCCAGGGTGACTGTAGCACTGCTCATGCATCTCCTGCCATCCCTCAGCCCACCTGGAGGACTGTCTAGTTTGACGTTCTTTCTGGATGAGGGCCCACTTGTTTTCTGGCTGGTAGTCCACCTGCCTGCCCAGCTGGAACACTCCTGGCTCAGCAGCATAAGTGCCTGCCTGGTTGTCTACCTGGGCGTCTGGTTGGCTGTTTTGTTTTGGGCTGGTCGTTTGCCTGGCTCTCACCAGGGCTCTAAAGGCCATAAGCTCAGAGTCACTGTGCCAGGGCTCATTTCCAGTGAGCTCATCAGTCTGTCTGCTGAGGTCTCTTCCCTCTGTCTTGTCAAGCTGGAGCTCTGCACACCTGGCTCCAGATGTGTCTGTCAAGCGACAGTCTGCATGTGCCTGTCCAGCTGGGGAGTCAGGGTGGGCAGCTGGGAAGCAGTCCAATGAGAGGGTCTTACTGCCTGGTGGGAGTCTGCCCCGATGTGGTCTGCTTTCTGGGGGTCAATCTGTCCAGATAGCTAGAGAGGGAAGCCACTCAAGAGGGAAGCTTGCCCAGGGTGTGGATCATTCATCTTCCATGTGGCTTGGTTTGTTCTGTGTGTGTGTGTGTGTGTGTGTGTGTATGTCTGTGTGTGTGTCTCTGTGTGTATCCACTTAGACTGAAAGAGACTTGTTCTCTTTTATTGCTTTTGCTATCTTCTGCTGCTGTGACCTCTTGCCCCTCTGCCATGTGTCACCCTGCCAGCCAATTACAGGCTGAAACCTCTGCAAGCCATGAGTCCAATAGACCTTTTCCCTTTAACATCGGGTGTTAGGTATTTTGTCTAAGCAACAAGAAAAATAACTAAGAGTCTAAGAGCTTGGGTTACCAGTTGACTGGATGGTGGCTTACCCAGTTCTGTTGAGAAGCTACACTTAGAGAAGTCTCTCTTAGAAGCTGTGTTAGACTGGGGAGGTGGTTCAGCGGCATAAGTGCTTGACTGGTAAGTGCAAGATCATGAGTTTGATCCCCAGAAAGAAAGAAAAGAAAAAAGAAGTCATATTTCTTAAAATGGAGGTTCTAGGGGCCAGGGGAATAAGTGCTTCCCTGGCAAGCATAAGGGCCTCAGTTCAATTCCTGGTTCCGCCAAAAAAGAAAAAAAAAAAAAAAAATGGAGTTCTATATTGGTGGGGACTGTCTGTCTGTCTGGGGACCCATCTGTCTATGTGGGAGGATAGGAGGCTGGCTGGGATGTTTACGTGGCCAAGGTTGTTTGTGTGCCAATGGCCATCTGGCTGGGACCCTACCTGGCAAGTTAGATGGCTAGCAGGCTAGGTCAGTCAGTCTGCTGACCTGGAGGACATGGTGGCATCTGTCTACATGGGATGTGTCCATGTCTAGGACTCTGTCCAGCTATGATCCCATCTGCCTGTATTTTGCAGCCAGCCTGCTTGGTGGTTTCTGTGTGGAACAGGTCTGCCACACTGTCTGTCGGCCAATCTCTCTGGCCAGGGTCCACAGGTCCAGCTGTGGGCTTGGTTGGCTCTGTCTGTCCATGCTAGTGATACATCAGTTTTCCTGCCTGACTGGGGATATTTTCCCCCCATCTGTGTAGGCTTAGTCTGCTTGGCTGTGGCTAGGTGTGGGTCTGCCAGATGGCTTGAGGCTTACCTGCCTTCTCAGAGTCTACCTGTCACTGTGTGGGCCACGTGAGTGTCTGGGTAAGGGAGCTCAGATGCTGAAGAACTGCACACTATTTGGTAAAGAGACAGCCTGCCCTTAAACACATGGGGCATGGGCAATGCCCATGTTTATTACAGACTTATCTCCTCCAGCCTTTAATCTTTTTAAATAATCACATATTGAACATCTTTCATAGGCATTTTTTCAATTCTGCCATTTCCATATTTTTTTGTAAAGGTTAGAGAGTAGCCCACATAAAAACAACTTCCTAGTTCTTGCTAATGCATAATCATGCTTCTTTCCTCTTGTAACCCAGTGATCTCTGATCATTCTTGTACAAATTCTTGGAGTTGGTAACTAGGAGTCGAATAATGTACACATGCTAGAAGCTGCTGTGCATTGGTGCATGGCTGACCAAGGTGATTATAGTCCTTGTAATCAGAAAAGTCCTTGATTCATCTCATCTTTGTCAACACTGGATATCACCAAACATTGGGAATAGCGTACAGTCCAAGAGACAAAAACCCTACCTTGGTCTGCTTCACCACAACAATCTACCACGTGCTGTGTAGTTTAAATCACAGAAATTTATTTCCTTACAGTTCTGGTGCCACAAAACAAAGGTCACGAGGATGGTGCTGGGCTCCCGTGAGAACCTCTGACTGCTTTCGTACATGGACACTCACATGGCAAGAAAAGACAGAGGCTGGACAGAGGAGCATGCTTTCTGATCTCTGACACCCTTCTTAGAAGGGCACTAATCCCACCATGGACCCACCCTGATAAGCTCATCTAAATCCAGTAGCCTCCTAAAGCTCCTTTGTGCACATGCCATCCCCCTGGGGCTGCAGATTCAACACATGCATTTTGCACCCCCTGAGTACAATCATCACTGAGGCAAAGTCCCCCCGAGAAATTTGCTTTGGTCCAGCATCCATGTAGCGGTTCAGACAGCAAAGCTGTGACTGTTAGCAAAGTACCCTTTGGGAGCAAGAGGCAGGTACAGGTGCAGCACTCACAGCCGAGTCCACTCCGCAGGGGGGTTTCGGGGTCCCTTTGGCCTTCCGATGCGCAGGTTGAAGCCTGGGAGAGGAGGAAGGTTGCTCACATGGGGTCCCATGCAGAAGCTGAAGCTTAAAGAGGTGCGCACCTTGTAGGAACTCCTATTTTACTATAGCGACATCCACAGTTTTTGACAGCCTGTACCCCACTCGTCTGCTCTCTTAAGCTTCTGGGGTTCACTCAAAAGTACAGAGCATGCTGCCCTTGCTCTGTGTGACTTACCTAGCCCACCAGTCTGAGCTCTATCTGCCACATCCTCATAAGCATCAGGTCTGGCAGGGTTTTGGTCAGCAGAACCTGTGAACGGAAGACACGGAGGAGGGTCAGTTCAGGCAGTACCAGGAGTACTGGCAGTACACGGAGGAGGGTCTTAACTCCACCCAGGAAGGAAGGAAGCCTCTAGAAGTAGTGTCCAGAGGGAGCATGGGCCATGGCCATGACAGGTTGGGGACAACCACCTTTGGACCACTGGGTAGACAAATATGCTGGCATCTCCAGAGGTGGGGCTGGGACCCAGATTTGCAACCCTTATCTGGTCTAGGGATGCTTCCTGGTGAACGAGGTCCTGAGATCTTGCACAGGTTTGGCATGGCCAGGCACTTCCGGGGGCTTGGGTCCCGGGGCTGCGGGTGCCCTCAGGGCCCAGGAGGGAGACCAAGGCTGTCCCGACCCTCCAGCTCCGCCCACGGCCTGCCAGGCCCTACTCACAGCTGCTGGGCCGCGCCCCCTGCGCCTGCTCCGCGGGAGCTCCGGGCTGGGGCTGCTGTGCGCGGGGCGCCACCTGGCTATAGAGCACGTTCTGGGCCGCAGGGCGCTCGCTGCACTCCCGGGCCTGGGTCCCGCGCCTCTGCACCACGGCGTAGGTATCAGCCATGGCGAGGGTCTGCGTCGCAGGCATTGAGCTGCTCCTGCAGCGGGAGCAGAGGAAGTGAAACCGGGGCAGAGGAAACGAAGAGGGTGTGGCCAAGGCTCAGCCTGCTGTGGCTTCCTTCTCCCCGGGTCAGAAAGGAGGGAAGGGGCTGGTCCTTTCTGTGTAAATGTAAATCAAAGAACGAAGAAGTGGTATTGCAGGGGAGGAGGGGACACTAGTCTCAAAGATGAGGTGCGACATTGCAGCAAAGGCAGGTCAGCTGTGTCCAAAGCACGTTACATGAGCCCTGACTGTGGACAGCACCAAGAAGTAGTTGTCAGATTCATCACTGACCGGCAGAGCAAGCGGCAGGCAGGCCTGGGTGCAGGCCTAACCTTAGAGGTAGTTAGCGGGATTCGTGGGGTCCAAGAGTCCTGTGAGGAGGGCTCCCAGGGCTCATTCACAGACAAGGCAACAATATCTGGTGCACTGAAGAACTGGGAGTCTGAGGGACTGAAAGGCAAGTGAGAAGGCTGTGTGCAGGTACCTGAGGACCCTGCCAGGTGGGCAGGGACTGGCAGGAAGGGCCGGAGAAGTCCAGAGGGAGAGGGCGTCATCGTAGAGTGGAGCACAGTTCTGGGGGTAAATAAGGAGAGGGTGCTGGGATTACGGAAGGACCCAGCGGGTCTCCTCCTGGAGTTCCAGGGGCGGTGGCCTCTACCTCCTTAAGGTCCTGGCACCGGGGGCTGGTTCTCTGGAGTGCTGAGTGAAGCATCTGAGCCACTGTGTGGTGCAGGAACCTGTACTGCTCCTGAGGGAGTGAGAGGTCGGCAAGAAGGGAAGACAAGGGCGGGAAGGATGGAGGCTGTGTCCGCCAGGGGAGGAAACCAAGGCCCACACCTCTGTCTGCACAAACGAAGGCCGCTGCTTCCGCATCTCAAGGACCAGGTTACAGAGGCTGAAGTTGGCTGGGATGGTCTGGGGCAGAGAGAGCAGTGTGTGAACAGGGCCACAGGCCACAGTGTGTACTGCACAGGCAGGGGTGCCAAGCATACCTGGGTCAGGAGCAGCTGCCTCACGTAATCGATAGTGCACAAGACACCTGTTCGCCCGCAGCCAGCACTGACAAGTGAGAATCAGAACAGGGTCAGTCACGGCCTGCTTGCAACCTCTGGTAAGTGGGGGTATTTGGAGCGGGGTGAGGGACCTCTCGGCTTGCAGAATCCTCAGATTATAACTTTCAAGTAGAAATTTTTAAAATCACATATTGATCAAGCACCCACTATGTGCTTAGTTCCAGCAGGGAGCACAGATGCTAATGAACAAGTGCTAATAATGCCGTTCCATGCAGCAAGACCAAAGAGCTCTCAGACCAGGTTACTCAGGTGAGCAAGACTGGTTATCAGGTACGACAGGTGGTGAGCTTTTCTCTCTGCCCCTTTCTGCCACACCAGAGCCTCATGAGGCATCCCTAACCTGCAGTGGACACACAGGGGCCTGGGGCTAGGCCCCTGGAGGCGTCGGGCTTCCTCTATCATTGTGAGCACCGCATCAGGGTTGCTGGGGACTCCGTGGTCTGGCCAGGACATATACTGCAGCTGGTGCACAGAACGGAATTCCTGAGACAGAGGACCAAAGAGAAGATAAAAGCCCTTTACCGAGTGCCTCATACATGTAAGGCCCAGCGCTAAGCATCTGCCTTTGAAGTCTGCTAGAAACAGCTGGGATAGTAGTTGAGAGTCAAGCACATGCCTGGCTGTTCGAGGCCTTGGGCTCTATGCCCAGGCCACAAAAACCCCAGCCTGTCAGATCATCACTGAGGACATGGGCACTACTGTGAATGTTCATTTTACAGAGCACAGCAGGAAAGAGCTCTGCCCTGCAAGGAACCTCACACTGCCCCTCTCAGTACCTTCTGGAAAGAGACTGCCAGGGTCCTGAGGAGGACGTCTGCATTCAGGGCTGCTTCTTTCGTCTGGATTTGTGGGGAAGTGGGAAGCGGAAGAACAAGAAAGAGAACAAATTCACCAAAAGATACACAAGTAGAAAGAAAAGCACTCTTGGGGCTGTGAGATAGCTCAGGGTCCAAAGTGCCTGCTTAGGCAAGCTTAGGCGAGCAGGCAGGGACCAGGGTTCTATCCCCAGCACCATATGCCGTGCCAGCCCTACCCCCAGGATGGGCTGAGCTGGCCACTAAAGAAAGAAAGACTGAAATTAAAAAAGAGAAAGAAAAACACTAAAAATACAAATAAACATAAAAGTCATTTAGTCCAAACATCCTTCAAAGCTTTCAGGAAGGAAAGATTTGAGAGAAGACAAGCCTACTTTCTGTGAAAAAAGAGAGAATATGTCTTCTAAAACAAAAGTTGCATCATGTTTATTGCTTTTATTTATTATTTATGTATTTATTTATTTTTCTGTATTTTAGGGAAGAGGCTACAGGGTGTTCAGGGTCTCACTACTAGATGGGATTCATAGTGATCCACCTGTTTACAGTCTCCCAGGGGAGCTGGGATTACAGGCATTTGCCACCATGCCCAGTCTCAATTGCTGTTTCAGCATGCCCTGGGGGCAGGGCTGGCACAGCAGGCCTGGGGCTTGAACCCCCAGCCACTGTGCCTGCTTGCAGGCACTGTAATCTGATGAGCTATTTGGCTGGCCTTTATTTGTTTATGTATTTATTTATTTATGTATTTATTTATTTATTTATTGGACTAGAGATTGCATTTGGGCTCCTGCACTTGCCAGGCAGGCACTTATGCTATGGAGCTATATCCCTGGCCCTCATTACGTTTATTAAGTGCTAACTGCAAAGGAGGGGAGACATTTCCCCACATTCTTCTGAAATGTAAAAAGTCATAAGGGTTTCATGAATCCAAATAGACACTTGAATATTATAGAGCTAACTGTGAATGGAACCAAAATACAAATGCTGAGGGCTGGAGATGTAGGTCAGTGGTACAGCACTTGCCCAAGAGAACGTGGCCCTGGGTTCCATTGTAAACACCAGAAAAACAGACAGACAGGCAGCCAGACAAATAGACATGCCAATGCGTAGCATATGCTGAGTTCTATTTTTGGGTTACAAGTGTGCCCTCTGAGTTTGCCACTGTGGACAAGGGCTCTTCCCTCTTGGTCCAGTCCAAAGACATCCCACCCCACAAGCCTTCTGTGAAACCTCCTATAACATCCAAGTCCCAGTAGAACCCATCAGCACCGCTGCCGCAGCTCACCAGTGTGATGCAGAAAGGCCCGATCTGCAGTGGCTTTTTTTCCTGGGGCCAGTAACGTTCACACTTTTTCTGCAAAAGGCAAGAAAGGCAGGAAAGTAAGGAAGACGCGGGAGCTTCGGAGCTTCACAGCTCCAGCCCTCACATTGCCCGGGTGCTGCTGGTGGAGGCAAAGGCAGCTGTGAGCGTGCCAGTGTGTAGCTCGTTAAGCACACAGAGCCTCGACAGAGGCAAACTGAGGATCACGTCCTTCTGGACCCCAGCCCAGAATATCGACTTCAAGCCACAAGAAAAGGGGACAAAATGCATGAGCCACTATTTTTCACCACAGGCTGTCCATGTTAAAGACCTCCTGCAGGTCTCACCATGCTGGAGGACAGAGAACCCCAGTGATCCCACTAAACTGAAAAGCCAGAAATGATGGCTCAGGGAGACCAAAGCAGCTGTAATTTGGAGGGCAGAATCCTGGGAGGAAAGCTATGTGAAAGAGCAGGAAAAAGTTCCAAGGCTTTGGCTAAATAATTATCTGAGTCCACACAGACAGCCAGAAAAGAGTAACTTCTCAAGAAAGCATAAAAACTAAGAATCTGTAGGATAAACATTTCCTAGAGTTCATAATAGAACAGAAATAATTTAAATTCTGTCCAGTTAAAATGTCAAGACCACATTCTGAGGCACATTTAGTAGCTACTTCAGTAATCACAGATTAGAAGCAGAGCTGAATTAATTCTAGAATAAGGACTTCTCTAGACATGCCCTGGCAAACTCAGTCAGGCACAGGGGACCAAGGATGGATCCCCAGCTCCACAAGCTGCACCAGACTGGCCCTTAAGGCAGCCTGAGCCAGGGCAAAAAAAAAAAAATCCTTCTAGTATGCCCTAAAAAGCTTAAAAACAGACTCCAGCAGCTGGGGGCATACTTCACCGGCAGAGCATGCTATCAGCCTCATCAAAAAGTCCCTGGCTTTGGTCTACAGCACCAAGGGAACAATGAACAACAAACACACAAACAACCTCCCCCAAAATGATTAAATATCAAAAAGAAGGCCTATGGCCAGGGAGATGGCTCAGTAGAATAAGTGCTTGCCTGGGAAGCACAAGGGCATGAGTTCAATCCTCAGTTCTGCCAAAAAAAAAAAAAAAAAAAAAAAAAAAAAAAAAAAAAAAAAAAAAAAAAAAAAAAAAAAAAGAAAAAGAAAAAGAAAAGAAAAAAAGAGGGTCTGGAGCATAACTCAGTAAAATAAGCGTTTGCTGGCAAGTGCAAGGGCCTGAGTTCAATGCCCAGTTCTACCAAAAATAAAAACAAAAAACAAAAAGAAACAAGTAAAAATTATTTCCAGAGGCCATACTATTGAGCATTGAACCCAGGGCCCATGCACTTACCCTATTACTGAGCTACAAACCCAACCATAAAACAGTCTTTTATTTATTTTATTTTTTATTTTGCAGTACTGGGGATTGAACTCAGGATCCTGCGCTTGTCAGGCAAACGCTTATTCTACTGAGCTATCACCCCAGCCCCCAAAACACTCTTTTAGAGTGTCTGTTGGCAAGTGCAAGGTCTTAAGTCCAATTCACAATTGGGGGGCGGGGAAACAGGAAGAAAAAAGAAAACAACAGTAACAACAACAATGAAATCCAATATTAACCTATGTGAAATGTACAATATTTCGCATGTGATAAACATTTACTACACACACAAAGAAGTCGGAATGTGTACTCATCACCAGGAAAAAAGGCTCAGAAATGATAGAGACGAGGAAAGAAGGCCTTAAAGTTGGTATTGAAAATATATGCAAAGAAGAAAAAGAAAACATGAACATGACGAGGAATGAAATGAAAGACACAAAAAAGGCTGCAGTGAAATCTCTAAAAAGGAGAGAGAAAATACTTGAAATGAAAAAAGTTACTACAAGCAGATTAGATGTCAGAAGAAAAAGCAGCAAAAATATAGCAATAGGAAGGATTCAAAATGAAAAAAAGAAGACTGGGGAAAAAAAACAACAACCATAGAATCAGTTTTGTGCGGAAGTGTAACACAATCTCCAACATACATACATGTATCTAAGAAAAGAACAGTGAGAGGACAAAAACTATAAGTAAAGAAGGAATAGCTGGGCTGGTGAGATAGCTCAGCAGGCAAAGCACCTGCTTGGGTGAGCACAGAAACAGGGTTCGATCCCCCTCCCTCATGCTGTGCAGGTCCTGCCCCCAGATGCACTGTGCCGTTGAACAAGTTCAGGCATGGTGGTGCATACTTATAATCTCAGTGCTGGGAGGCAGAAAACAGGAGGATCGCTGTGAGTCCAAACTGCACAGTGAGACCCTGCACCAAATACATAAAAATGAAAAAAGAAAGAAGTAATAGCTAAAAAATTTCCCTAATTTGAAGTCATGGACCTAGAGAGGCAGGAAAGAAAGACAAGATAAACACAAATCAAGCTACACTGATGCAGATCATGACCAAAGTGCTGAAAAACAACTATAAAGAAAGAAATCCTAAAATAACAAGGCACCACAAGAGATAAAAGCAGTAGCAGAATATTTCTGAATTTTCCACGTCATAAAACCATAACATTTTGCAAGTACAAAAGGAATAAAAAAGGAAAACAAGGACTGGTGATATAACTTAGTGGCACAAGCGCCTACCTGGCAAGTGCACAGTCCTGAGTTCGATTCCCGGTACCAAAAAAAAGAAAACAAATACCTTTTTAAACAAAAGTCAAGCAAATTCACTGGAAGCAAATCTGCACTGCAAAAAAATAAAATAAAATAAAATAAGAGAACAAAAAGGTAAAGATATCTTTTTCATTTTACTAGCATTAAAAGATGACCTACTCAATTTTACCAACCAATTAAAGAATAATAAATAGAAATCCTTCACATACCCTTGCAAACACAATCGAAAAGTGACCATTACCCAGGATAGACACTGCATGAGGCCCCATAACAGCCTGATACCTAAACTACGCCAAGATAACACAAAAAGGGAAACTACTAATATGAATGTCTCATGTATGCAGACACAAATATTCTCAACAAAATACCAGCAAAGTCCTAGATAGCAGAACCAAATGGGAGTTATACCAGGAATGCAAAGTAGGCTCAACCTCTACAAACCGTTGACTATCGCACATCATATTAATGGACTACAAAAGAAAACCACAATCATCTGAATAGGTGAGAAAATAAAATGTTACAAAAACTAACACCCTTTCATGATAACAACAGGAAAGGAACTAGAAATAGGAAGACTATTCCTCAACATAAAAACAACATCTACAAAAATCCCATGGATAGCACATGATGAAAGCTAAAGTAAGTAGTACAAGGGGCCAGGGAGATGGCTCAGTGGAGTAAGTGCTTCCCTGGAAAGCGTTAGGGCCTGAGTTCAATCCCTGGTTCCACCAAAAAAATTAAAAAATAAAATAAAGCAAGCATTACAGGAGAAGGAGCCTTTCTACTTTCTTCAAGTGGAAGTTTTAGCTAATACAGTTAGGAAAGGCGAGCAGGAAGAAATTGGTAGGGTGGGGGAAGGGGAAGCAGAAGAGACAGAGGAAAAGAAGACAAGCAAGAAGAGGACGGGGAGGGCTGGTGGAACAGCTCAGCAGACCCTGGTTCCATATGGCACGCTGGCCTAGCCCCCACGCGTGCTGAGCTGGCTGTGGCACGGACTGCGGCGCATGCCTGTAACTCCAGGGCGGAGGAGGCTGAAAACAGGAGCATCACTGAGTTCGAGCTGTGTAGGGAGACCCTGTACCAAATACATAAAAGGAAAAATAAAAATTAAAAATTAAAAAAAAAAACCGGAAAAGACAGGGAGAAGAGGTAGAAAGCGGCTGTGGGTACAGTAGAGGGGGAGAGGGAGGCTAGGTAGGTGGCAAGACTGGGGAAGTGAAAAACAAAAGTATTCTGATGTATTGTGGACATGATGTCGCACATAGAAAACTCTGAAGACTGCACCACACTATCAAAGCTGCACAGCTGCAGACACGAGGCCAACACGGAAAGCCCTTCTCTGTGCTTAGTGCAACTAGTTTATAATAAAACTTACAATAACCCTAGAAACCTATAGTACATAGAAATAAATTTAATAAGCACACACACATTTGTAACTACCAAGCATTGCTTAGGGAGGCCTGGGTCAATGGAAAGGCACTGAGGCTGACGGATCAGAAGACAGTATTGTTTAGGTAGACAGCAGTATCTTTCAAATTCTCCTACCAATTCAAATGCCAGTGGAATGAAATTGACATTTCAGAAGAAAATTTTTGTGCTTACTGTCAACTAATTTTTACAAAGGTGTCAAAGCCATTCAATGGCAAATGTGTGGTTTTCAACAAATGGTGCTAGGTTCCAGGAAGATATCGGAGTAAACAGCAGAGAAACGGCCTTTCTGAGAGTTAGTGTTCAGATGCTGGATAATAGTGACATGAGGGAGAGAAGAGGGGAACAGCAAGGATCTGAAGTGAGAGCTGAAGCCCACGGGACAGTGAAGAGAGAGGCTCAGGAGAAGACAGCAGGCAGTGATCCACTCTGAGCCCTGACTCGCACTGTGGGAGGAGTGGTCTGAACCCGCAGAGGAAGGGCGACTGTGAACCCCAGACACCTGCACAGAGAAACAGAGAAGGGGGATGGAGCAGTGTCACACAGGGTCAGACACCCCAAGATGACACTATCTCAGACAGGGGCCCACTGAGCTTGGAGCGGGCTGGCTCCAGAAGCAGAATGGCTGCCAGGGTCAGGGCTCAAGGTGACAAGAAGTTAGGAAGTGGAGTTCAAGCTGCCAGGAGGTACACAGAGTGTAGGGGCTGGACAAACTGGGTTCCAGCCTCCCAGCCAGAAAGCAGCCTGAACTCCAACAGAACTGAAGCTGTAGGGCTGTTAGGATTACCCACCACCTGCCTAGAATCTGCACCTGGCTCACTGGGATTAATCAACAGGGATCTGCACTTTGACCTCTCTGTCTACCCGTGACAACCGAGACATGCCCTGAAGTGGACATTTTTTTCCTTTTCCTTTTTTGTTTATTCTTTTCATTTTTTTTTTTTTTTTTTTTTTTTTTTTTTTTTTTTTTTTTTTTTTTTTTTTTTTTTTTTTTTTTTTTTTGTTGTTGGTTGGAATCTATTGTTTTTATATGAGTGGGAACACTTTCTAGTCGTTTTCGGTTTTGTTTTTAATCTTGTGCAGGGTTTCACTACACAGTTCAGACTCACAGTGATGCTCTTGTTTTCAGCCTCCCCAGCCTCAGGATTAGAGGCATGCACCACCATGCTCACACTCGTTGCAGGCTCAACGCCTGCAACGCCCAGGGGCAAGGCCGGCACAGCTTGTGTCAGGGATCGAACCCCGGCCCCTGCATTTGCCTAAGCAGGTGCTTAGTCCATTGAGCCATCTCACTGGCCCTTTAGTTGGTTTTTGTGTTGTTCTTCTGTTCTTGTTTTTATTTTCACCTCTCTTTCCCTCTTGTCTTCTTCAATAATTTCCTAGAGTTTGTATAATCTTCCTTTAATCTCCAGACTTGGTTCTCATCTCTTTTTCTTCATCTGTTTCTCTATTTTTCCCACATAGCCCCTTTTAAATTTTCTCTCCTGAGGATAAAATCACAACACTGAGTGTTCATTTACTATATACAACTTCATGATTTGTTGTACAGCCACAAATCTAGGTGGCAATTAATAGTTACCACAGTTTCTTATTCACTAGTCTGTGTTCGATGCTATTATAATTGCTGATAATATTACTGTAGCCAAGATGTCATAATTGTTCTAATCAATTGTTCTCTATGTGCCAAGACCAAGATTGCCTCAAGGGCCAGGCCAGACAGACAGCAAAGGCTTCAACTGAAGAGGTAGGATCTTGTGATAGACTCAAAACCCAAAAGCCTGATATACCTGGAAGATATCTCTGAGATAGTCATTTCCTAAGGGATTTAAATTAAATTATTTTTCATTTTATTTTTGACACAGGGTATTGCTATGCAGTTTGGACTCACAGTGATCCTCCTGTCTCAGCCTCTCTAGTGCTGGGATTACAGTTGTGTGCCACCATGCCCAGTTCCAGGGCTAGCACTGAGTGGTTCTGGGGCTGGCACGGCATAGGATACTGGGGATTAAACTTGACACCTTGTGTTTGTTAAGCAGGTGCTTAGGTCCCCAAGCTATCTCCCCAACCATAAATTCTTTTTTTTTTCCCGGTGCAGGGTCTCACTATGCATGCAACCCACATTCATAGTGATCTTCCTGCTTTTTGCCTCCCACATGCTGGGATTATAGGCATGTGCCACCATGCCCAGATTGCATCGCTGGGCTCAGCGCACCCACAGGAGGGGCTGGCGTGACATGGGGAACCGGGGATCGAACCCTGGGCCCTGCACTTACCTAAGCAAGCGCTTAGTCTGCTGAGCTATACCACCGGCCCTTGTAAATTCTTGCCATATGTAATTTATAAGCATCAACCCAAAAGTTAAGCTGTAAAAAACAACCAAAAACAAAAAAACAGATAATGAGAAGTAAGGAAGATGCAATCCCAGATTCCCAGCTCACCAAAGGCAAGCCCAGAGGGCAAAGAAGTGCAGCAATCTGAAAGCCACCTTCCTGTAAGCTCTGAAATGGTCACAACAGAAGTAACAAAGCACATGATGGTGCATTAGAAAGACATCAAATGAGAATTTTCTCAGACAACACAGATGTTGACCAAAATGAAAGAAAGGATTAGTGACTCTAGAACTGATACAGATAAAAGAAAAAGAGGGAGGGAAGAATCCAGGACTTCAGGCTCAGTGTCTAAAGCACTTCCTCAGGCAAGCTTAAGCAGGTGCAGGGCACCATGGTTCAATCCTCAGCACCACATACTGTGCCAGCCATGCCCTCAGGGCGGGCTGAGTCAGACAGGAAGTGGGGGGGAAATCCAGGACTTGGGAACCAGCCTCACCAGCAGAATCCAGACACCAGTCCCTCCCTTTAATCAGTGGGGCAAGGGTACTGGGAGAACACCAGTCACTGGAGAACAGTGACTAGTGCACACACACTGGCCAGGCGAGAACAGTGAGACAGCAAAGTGTGAAATACAAGCGGACAGGTGCTAAGTTAGGTGAACCAGCACTGTCGCAGGGACAAAGCCACACAATGACACAGGAGGGTGGGGCTGCACCTCTTGAAGACTTCTTTAAAATTTAATTTTACAGACTGGGCATGGTGGTGTGCACCTGTAATCTCAGTGCTTGGGAGGCTATAAATAGGAGGATCACTATGAGTCTGATCTAGTAGTGAGACCCTGTAGACCCTGCCTAAAGTACAAAAAAAAGAAAAAACAAAAACCCCCACCAATATATGAATGGCAATGGAATACCCATTTCTGAAAAAAGTTTAAAAAAAGGGGATATATAAAAATGAAGGACCATTTTGTAGTATGTATATCTATCTATCTATATCTATCTATCTATCTATCTGGATATACATATCTGGATATATGTATATATATATCTGTATATACAAAATAGCATAGATATACAACTACTTTCTCTTAGTTCAATGAGAAGAAAGTTTGAACTAATAGTTTAGACAAGATATCATGTCTGCATCTTATACTATGAATAGCTACTACAAAGACAACAATATGCGATGTATTAATTATTATAACTGTCCTATTAACCTGTTTTGAAACTGTCTCATTGCTATTTCTCAATAAAATTAATGTAAAAATAAATAAAATTTAATTTTACTTTATCTTTATTTTTAATCTGCCTTTAATTTTGTGAAAAAAAAAGGGCTGGGGAGATGGCTCAGTGGAATAAGCGTTTACCTGGCAAGTGCAGGGGCCCTGAGTTCAATCCCCAGTTCCTCAGAAACAAACAAACAAAAAAAAAAAGAATTAATTTTGTAAAAAACTCTTTTATTTATTTGGTACAGGGTCTTACTAAATAGCTTGGACTCAGTGTTCCCCCTGTTTCAGCCTCTCCAGTGCTGGCATCACAGGCATGTGCCACTATTCTGGGTTTCTGTGGCCAGCATAGCATGCTTAGGCCCCTGAGCTATCTCCTTAGCCATCTATCTGGTTTTCATTGTGCTTTTTACTTTTTTGTTTATTTTTCTCTTTTCTAAATAGCTGTGGAGAACTCCCATCTGCAGAAAACTATCCTGTCCCATAAATCCAAAGACCAAGTTCAGATAAACCCTCAAATATTTCTTTATTCTTTCTTTTCTACCCACTACTCTAGTTTTCCAAACCTTGTATTTTCCTCTGTCTTCCCACCTTGTTTCTACTTACTTTCCAGTTATCTTTGTTTTATCCACTATCTTCCCACTTCATGGTAAAACTACTCTACCAAACAGAAACACTGTATACACACTCAAAATTTATGATCAGTTCAAAATCTATACAACTATGAATTTAGCTCCTATGGTCTAAAGTACAAAATCAATCTTTACTACAGTTTGTCAGTTTCTAAATTGTGCTTGCTAAAAAAATAAAAATAAATAAATTGTGCTTGCTGGTACTGTTATTGCTAAATGCATCACTGTGGCTAGGATAAGGGATCTATTGTAATCAGTTGTTCTTCCTTTGTAACAATACTGGGAGGATTTGTGGTAATGACCTCATCAGAGCCCAACATCAATGGACCAGGGACTGAGACAAGCAGACACCAACATCCCACTCGTAAGTATTTGGGAAAGTAGGCTGTTGGGACAGACAAAACCAAGAGCCTGCTATACACAGAAGACATCCCTGGAGAACAGACTTTTCTTAGAGAGGCCTTGACACTAGTGATATAGCCACCTAATGCCAAAATTCACAAGGAGCAGCACAGAAAACAATTTCAAAAATTTAAAAATTTCTTTTTTTATTTTAAAATAGAAAAATGATAAAATGAAAAATCAGATGCAATCTCAGACCTCCAGCCCACCCAGGACAAGTCCAAGAGATACTGGCATAGAGGACAGTGGAAGACGCACACCTGAAACTTCTGAAATGACAGCAACTGAATAAAAGAAAAAAAAATCCATGAGGCCATGGAGGAAATCATATGCAAAATAATCTCTCAGGTTAAAAAAAAAATGACAAGCCGGGTGTGGTGGCGCAGGCCTGTAATCCCAGCACTTGGGAGGCTGAGGCAGGAGGATTGTTGTGAGTTCAAGACCAGCCTGAGCTACAAAGTGAGCTTAAGGCCAGCCTGAACTGCATAGTGAGACCCTGTCTCAAAAAGACAAAAAAAAAAAAAAAAAAAAAATGACAACTATAATGAAGAAATTGCTCAGTCTATCTAGAAAAGACAGATAAAATGAAAAGGAGTCCAGAAAAATGATGTAAATCTTGAAAGTACAAAGAAATAATGTTGGGGATATAGCTCAGCAGCGTAAGTGCATGCCTGGCAAGGGCAAGGTGCTGAGTTGACCTCTGATACTGCAAAAAACCCAAACAAAACAAAACAAAAAAACTGGCTGGGGAGAGAGCTCAGCAGTCTAAGTGCTTGCCTGACCAGCACAAGGGCTTGGGTTTCAGTCCCCAGTACTACATGCCGTGCTGGCCAAGGCAAGCCCTGCCAGCCACCAAAACTGAGAGTGGTGGTGCACGCTTGTAATCTCAGTGCTGGAGACGCTGAGACAGGAGGATCACTATGAGTCTGAGCTCCATAGTGATACTGTGTACCAAATAAATAAACAAAAGACTTTTTAAAAATTAAAAAAAAATGCATAAAAGACACTCAAACAGCTACCTAGGAAATTAAAAATTGCATTGAAATCTGGCAAATCATTTGAACAGAACTGAAAAAGACTTTCAAACTGGTACCATCAAAGAATGAATGAATGAATAAATAAATAAATAAATAAATGAATAAATAGTGTAAAAGGAAAGATCTCTTAAAAATTACAAGGAACCAGGAAATAACAATTATACAAATTTCAAGATAATGCAAAGAAAAACAATATAAGATTGATAGGTGTGAACTAAAAAGAAGTCAACACAAATGACAGAACAGAATATAGCAATTCTGAATACAAACAGAATATAGTAAATCAAGATTATACATCATTACTTGCAGAAGTAATAGCAGAAAATTTCCAAGTATGGAAAAGAATCTGACATATAGTGAGACATCTAGAACTCCAATTAGTCATAAACAAAATAAATCTGCACCCAGACACATAATAATCAAGATCCCAGAAATTCAGCACAAGAATAGACAACTGAAACCTATTAATTAAAAGAAACACATCACGTTTGAAGGAGAGCACATTAGAATCATGGCAAACTTCTCAAAACAAATAATCAAGCCAGGAAGAACTTGGAGTGAAGCATTTGAGGTCCTGAAAAAAAACTCCAACACAGACTGATGTAACCCACAAAACTATCTTTTAAAATTCATAGAGAAATAAGACAGCTTTACAACAAAAGAAATTCATGACCACCAAAACAACCCTCCAAAGAGTACTGAAAAATATTCTGGAAAGAGATAAAAATGAGCACAATTCCAATGGCAATAGAAAGTAACTACCGGGCGTGGTGGTGCATGCTTGTAATCCCAGCACTCGGGAGGCTGAGGCAGGAGGATTGTTGTGAGTTCGAGACCAGCCTGAGCTACAAGCTACAAAGTGAGCTTAAAGCCAGCCTGAACTGCATAGCGAGACCCTGTCTCAAAAAAAAAAAAAAAAAAAAAGCTTAGGAAGCAATTAAACAGAGGAAGAAAGTATGGAACCAACACCAGGAAAATAACATGACAAAGATAAGCCAACACAAATCGCTTATGAATATTAATATAAATGGCTTCAGCTCGCCAAAGGAAATAGACTGGCAGAATGGATCAAGAAAAAGATCCAACAATATGCTGTAAATATATTTAAATTGAAAGGAAACAGACTAAAAGAGGATGAGAAGCATACTTTATGTGACAGGAACAAAGAAAAAAGCAGGAGAAGCTATTCTAGTTATAGCCGATGTAACCTTCAAGTGAAGAATCACTAAAAGAGATAAAGAAGGTCACTGCATACTTGTTAGGGGAAAACTGTGAGAGGATCAGATGGCAATCATAAATATGTATGCACCCAATGTAAGAGCACCCAACTATATAAGACAAATTTTTTTTTTAATTTTTATTTATTTGTTACAGTGTCTCGCTACACATCACAGACTCTTTTTTGTGTGGGGGAGAGGGGGTCAGCTCAGCCAGCCCTGTGGGGAGGGGCTGGCACAGCATGTGGTGCTGGGGATCGAACTGCAGTCCTTGAGAGCTTGCCTAAGCTTGCCAAAGCAGGCGCTTTAGACCGCTGAGCTATCTTGCCAGCCCCATATAAGACAAATTTTAACAGGCATGAAATATCAAATTAGCCATAACACAGTTGTGCTGGGAGACTTTAATACCCGATTTCCAGAAAGAGATAAATCAAATAAGCAAAACAATCAGACAGAAAAAAAAAAAAAAAAAATGAACCAAGCTAGTAAACAAATGGACTTAGTATACCTTTGCAGGGTGTTCAACCCAACATGAAAATACGTATTCTCAGCTGCACATGGGATGTTCTCTAAAATAGACCACATACTCACCCAAAGCATATGTCTCAGTAAGTTCAAAGGAATTAAAATTATCTCAAGCATATCATCTGACCATAATGCAATGAAATTGGAAATTACTGACAAAAGAAATTGAAAAAAACTCCATAAAAACATGGAAATTACATAACATCATTCTGAGCAACCTGTGGTCTCGATGAAATAGAAGACAATGAACAATTTCTGCAATGAAAAGAAAATGCACACAATGAAAGCAGTCCTGAGAGAGAGAAAGTTAAAACACTGAATCTCACATGAGAAAATTAGAATGAGCAAACAACAGGCCTAGAATAACAAAGGTAATTCTGGGATGCAATGGCAAGGAAGGAGGCACCACAATCCCTGACTTGAAATTATATTACAAAGCTACCATAATAAAAATCAGCCAAAGTACTAACCAAAAAACAGAACTAAGGATTAGTGAAACAGATTAGATGATGCAGACACAACTACAAACACATTTTGCCACCTTATCTTTCCCAAAGGGGCCAAACATGTTCACTGTAAAAATGATAGCCTGTTCAATAAGTGGTGCCGGAAGCCAGGCATGGTGGCACATACCTGTAATTCCATCATTCAGGAAGCTGGGGCAGGAGGATCATTGTGAGCTCAAGGCCCCCTGAACTGCATAGCAAGACCCTGTCTCTAAAGGAAAATATAGGGTCTGGGAAGATGGCTCAGTGGAATAAGTGCTTCCCTGGCAAGTGCAAGGGCCAGAGTTCAATCCCCAGTTCCACCAAAAAAAAAAAAAAGGAAAATATATATTTATGGAAAAACTGCCTTTTCCACATGCTGAAGACTAAAGTGAAATCCATGTTTGTCACCATGCATTAAACTAAAGTCAAAATGGATTAAATATCTAAATATTAAAACATAAACACTAAATCCACTGAAAAGGAAAGTAGGAAGAGAGGTCATGAACAAAGCCCAAACTCCATGAGAAGTATTTCAAAGAATCATGAGGTAGGATTTCATCTTATTAAAAGTTTTTGCACATCAAAATAAATCACCAACAGAGTGAAAAAAGGAACAACCTACAGAACAGGAAAAAAATTTTCAAGTGTTCCTCAGAGAAAGAACTTCTATATAGAAAAAATACAGAATTTTAAAAAATTAGGCTTCCCAAATTGAAAAACCCAATCCAAAAGTGGGCATTTGAGATGAATATGCCTTTCCTCAAATGAAAAAATGCGAATGGAAAACAAACATATGAAAAAATGTTCAACATCATTGGTCATTCAAGAAATACATTACAACAACACTTAGATTATTTCTCATGCCAGAATGAATCCAATCATCAAGAAATCAATCAATAACAAACACTGGAGGAGTTGTGAGGAAAAACCCTTCACTGTTGGTGGGAGAGCAGAAGTCAGTGTGGAGATTCCTCAAATGCTACAACTAGATGTCCCCTTTGGCTCAGCTATTCCCCTTTGGGTATTTTCCAAGAAGAATTAAGAATATCACAGCACAAAGGCCAGCCTGATAGCTCAGCAGACTCAAGTGCCTGCTTGGGCAGAGTGCAGTGGCAGGGGTTAGATCCCTGACCTGCATGCCGGCCCTGCCCCCGGGGCACACTGAGAGCTTTGAGCCTGGGTGTGATGGCCCATGTCTGCAATCCCAGTGCTTGGGAGGCTGAAAACAGGAGAATCACTAGGAATCCAAAGTAGGTAGTGAGACCCTGTAGACCCTATCCTAAATACAGAAAAAAGGGTAAGAAGAACATCACAGCATAGTGACATATGTGTACCCACATTTATAACAACACAATTTATAATAGCTAAATTTTGAAAAAAATCTAAATGCCCTTTAACCAAGCAATGGATCAGAAAAGATGTGCTATTTTTATACAATTTTATACTCAGCTATAATGAAGGACAAACTTGAGGTCATTATAGGATGCAAATTGAGACCATACTCATAAGTGAAATAAATCAGTCTTGCATGTATAAAAATTGCATTTTCTCTGTAGTGTTAGAAAATCAAAAAGTGAATAAGATCCAAAATGTACCATAGATATTGTGAAAAGGAAAGCAACTGCTCCACAGGAAAGAACAATTGTAGGGGATGGGGATATGGCTCAGTGGAATAAGCGCTTCCCTGGCAAGTGCAAGGACCTGAGGTTAATCCCTGGTTCTTAAAAAAAAAAAAAGGAAAGAATAACTGTTAAGGGGTAAAGTGAAAAGAACGAAAGGGAAAAATTAAATACATAATGTATACGATAGATACTTTTACTAGTAATTTCTATTAATTCATTGAAAAGAATGTTTGCTTAATTTTTATTTTATTTTATTTTCAGAACTGGGGCTTGAACTCAGACCCTGCTTGCCAGGGA
>PVKA01012189.1:24473-58571 GCA_004027165.1 Ctenomys sociabilis
TTTTTTTTTTTTTTTTTTTTTTTTGCAAGGAAGACAAATAGAGGCTCTTAAGAAAAATGATGCAAAACATTAACATCCAACATAGGAAGCTGGGTGTGGTGGTGCAGACCTGTAATCCCAGCACTAGGGAGGCTGATCCAGGAGGACTGTTGTGAGTTCAAGACCAGCCTGAGTTACAAAGTGAGCTTAAGGCCAGCCTGAACTGCATAGTGAGACCCTGTCTCAAAAAGACAGAAAAAAAAAATTCCAACATAGGAAAGAAATGGAATCTATGAAACAGATTCAAGCAGATATCCAGGAGATTAAAAATTCCTTTAAAAGTACACGCACAATGTGATAACAGAATTTCAGATACAGAAGACAGATTATGGTTAGGGACTGTGGAAAGAAGTCTTAAACACAGTCAGGGACTATGGGAAATCAATCCAATAGCTGCCAGGTGATTAAAGAAAAGTAACATAGGATTTATCAGTATTCATAGAAAAATTAAGAGATAGTACAAATGATATTTAAAAAAAAACTCTTTATAGAAGTAGTGACAAAACTCTTCCCAAGCATGGAAAAAGAATTTGACACACAGACAAATGATGCATACAGAACTCCACTTAGCCATGATAAAAAAATAAAGTCTGTAGCAAGGGATATAATAGTCAAGATTCCAGAAATTTAACTCAAGAACAAAATATTACAAGCTGTTAGCAGGAACAAAACACAAATAAAGCGAAGTCTCTCAGAACTGAAACTTACTGCTTAACACAAATCCTCAAGTCAAGGAGAGCTTGGAGTGAAGTATTTCAAGCCCTAAAAGAAGACAAGCTCCAACCCACACAGATATGACATGTAAAACTATCTTCCAAAATTGATGGAAAAGGTAATTCCATTAAGAAAAAAAGAAAACAAAACTTGAAGATATTCATCCCTACCAAACCAGCATTCCAAGATGTTCTGAAGGACATTCTAGGATGAGATAATGAGTTCAACTCCATGAACCCCAACGATCAATTGACCAGGTAACCCAAATAATTACGCGGGGGGGGGGGACAACAACAGGAAAAATAACATGACAAGTCAATGCACATCAGTTCTAATCATCAATATTAATGTTCTCAGTTCACCAATCAAATGGATCCAGCAGTAAGATTACACAATATCTATATAATGTTATGCTTCAGTCTGGATGTCCCTCAAAAGGCTCTTGTCATGGAGAGAGGGGTAGGAGGCAGTTGAGTCGTAGAAATGGTGACTGATTCATTGTCTGGTGCTGGGATTCAGGTGTGTGTGTGTGTGTGTGTGCTGTACCTGCCCTCGGATGGGTAGTTTACATACACTATAAGGGAAGAAGAGAAGTGTGCTCTCCCAATTTGCTCCTGTTGCTTTTGCTATCTTCCACCATGAACAGCTGCCCCTCTCCCACACCACCCTTGCCTTGTGGCCAGCTGATTGTGGACTAAAACCTCCACAACTGTGAGTTAAATAAATGTTTCCTTCCTTAGTTTTGGGCATCAGGTATTGTGTGCCAACAATGAAAAAGAAACCAACACAGATTTGGTCCCAGAGAAGTGGGAGCATTGCTGTGATTAAAGCTGACGATGTGGTTCAGAAGCCTTTGGGAACAAACTGGGCAGGGTGGCGCATGCCTGTAATCCTAGCACTCTGGAGGCTGAGGCAGGAGGATTGTTGTGAGTTTGAGACCAGCCTGAGCTACAAAGTGAGCTTAGGGCCAGCCTGAACTGCATAGTGAGATCCTGTCTCAAAAGACAAAAAAAAAAAAAAAAAAAAAAAAGCCTTTGGGAATGGCTTGTGGAAAGAATCTGGAAAGGTTTGGAGGTTTCAGCTGAAAAGTACAGTTGGAATGCCTTACAATGCCTTCTGTATGGAGGATTTTGGTCAGAGCCAAGAAGCCCAGAAAGCAGATGGAAATCTTGCTGGTAAAGACCATGCTTTGGGTTTTTTTCTGAGAAGGACTCTATTAGATTTTGGACTCCAGTTGATGATCACGATGATGATGATGATGATGATGATGACGACGACAACGATGACATGTGAATGTGGGTACGTGTGTCTTATGTTGACAGAAAGTTTGGCTGCATCTTGCTCATGTCCAGAGACTTTGCCTGTAACTGAGATAAAAGGTGGCAGGCTAATTATTCTGATTGAAGAAATAAGGCAGTTGAAACTTGAAGTGATGGCATGGCTATTGTTTTAGCAAGAATTTATGTTGAGAATCAACAGCAAAGAGCCCAGAAAAATTATATTATTAAATGACTTAAAATGTGAATTTGGCTATTAGAGATGCTCCAGCAAAGGTATAGACAGAGCAGAGGAGGTGTTGATTGCTCGGAAGGAACAGAACAATAGAGAAGACAGCCTGAAGGCATCACAAAAAGTAGCAACTTTGCAGTCTCAAAACGTCAAAAGTGAAAGACTTTGAGGAGTAGGCAGTAGAGATTATTTTCCAGAATGGTGGTAGTTGCACCATGTTTAGAATGGTAGCAGCATAATTTATTCCTCAGAAGTGGATTCAGAGTACCCAGGGACCCAGGCACTCAACCCCTATAGCCAAGGGAGAGGAAAGCCTGGCTACTGCTCCAGCTAGGATCAGACTCGCATAATTCATGTGGCACTGATTTTAGGAATATACGGAATGTAAAGGTTATGGAATCCAGAAGGCTTTCACCCAAATTTCAGAAGGCCTGGCAGGTCAAGAAATGTGCTCCTCAGAGGGCCATGTGTGAAACTGTGAATCCAGTACAATCAATAACCACTAAGAAAACAATATACAATGTATTAATCATTGAAACTGTCCTACTAATTTGATTTTAAACTGTCTCACTGCTATTTGTTTCTCAATAAAATTATGGAAAAAGAAACCTGTGAATCCAAAAGTCCACTAGAGAAACCAGGAACACGAAGAATATATATATAAATATAGGCTCAAGGATCAGTGCTGCAGAATAAAAGATGCAGAAACAACTCCAAACACACTGGACACCTTATCTTTGTCTTTTTTTTTTTTTTTTTTTTTGAGACAGGGTCTCACTATGCAGTTCAGGCTGGCCTTAAGCTCGCTTTGTAGCTCAGGCTGGTCTCGAACTCACAACAATCCTCCTGCCTCAGCCTCCTGAGTGCTGGGATTACAGGCATGCGCCACCATGCCCGGCTGGTCACCTTATCTTTGATAAAGGAACTAAACATGCTTCCTGGAAGAAAGAGAACCTCTTTAATAAATGATGCTGGAAAAACTGGCTTTTTACATGCTGAAGACCAAAAGTAAACCCAAGTCTTTCACCATTCACTAAGCAAAAATTGAAATGGGTCAATGATCTAAATATTTTTTTTTTTTTTTTTTTTTTTTTTTTTTTTTTTTTTGTCTTTTTTGAGACAGGGTCTCACTATGCAGTTCAGGCTGGCCTTAAGCTCACTTTGTAGCTCAGGCTGGTCTTGAACTCACAACAATCCTCCTGCCTCAGCCTCCCGAGTGCTGGGATTACAGGCATGCGCCACCACGCCCGGCAATGATCTAAATATTAAAACAGCAACACTAAATCTGTTTCAAGATAGAATAGGTAAAACTCTTGAAGATGTAGGTGCAGAAAAAAGATTTTATGGGCAAAATCTGCATCACACAGGAAATGTCACAAAGAACCAAATGGGATCTTGAATTAAGCTTTGCACAGCAAGAAAAACCAACAACAGAATGAAGAGACAGCCCACGTTGTAGGAAAACATTTTTACAAGATGTTCCTCAGACAAAAGACTAATATCTAGAATATATAAGGAACTAAAAAAAAGAGAATCAAGATCCCCAAGTTTAAAAAATCTGACCCCCAAACAGGCACCTGACATAAAAACACACATCCCAGATGAAGAAGTAGAAAGAGAAAAAAACACATAATAAGATATCCAATATCATTGGTCACTTGAGAAATGCAAATTATAACAATACTGAGATTTTATCTCACCCCATAAAGAATGGCCATTATCAGGAAATCAACCTATAACAAATGCTGATGGAACTGTGGGAAAGTAGTAAACTTTTCCACTGTTGGTGGGAGTGTAGACTGGTGAAACTACCATGGAATGGAAATCATGGTTCATATTTCTCAAATAACCCCCTAAAGGTACTCTATTTTTTTTTTTTTGGCCGAACTAGGGATTGAACTCAGACCCTTGCACTTGCCAGGCAAGTGTTTATTCTACTGAGCTATCTCCCCAGTCCCTTCAAATAATCCCCTGAAAGTAGAGTGCCTACTTGAGCCAGCTCTTCCCCTTCTTGGTATTATTTGAAAATAATTAAAAGCATAACACGATAGCAATAGAGGCACATCCATGTCTATAGCAGCATAGTTTGTAATAATAGCTAAATCTTGAGAACAACCCAACTGATGAATGGATACAGATGTGGGGGTTTTATCATCTGCCATAAGGAAGGACAAGCCTGGCACATTTCTAGGTAAATGGATGCACCTTGAGACCATACTTTTTTTTTTTTTTTTTTTTTTTTTTTTTTTTTTTTTTTTTTTTTTTTTTTTTTTTTTTTTTTTTTTTTTTTTTTTTTTTTTTTTTTTTTTTTTTCTTTTTGCAGAACCAGGGATTGAACTCAGACCCTTGCAGGGAAGCACTTATTCCACCGAGCCATCTCCCCAGCCTGAGACCATACTCTTAAGTGAACAGGACACACCTGTCTGGGGGGAGGGACTGACAGTGTGGATAAGGACCAAAGTGTATAGTAAATATTATTAAATGGGAAGAAAATGGCTAAATTAAAAGGGTAACGAGGGGGGGGAGTAGAAAAGAAGGGACAAGAAAACTAGAGAATGGAAGAGAAAACATGGAAACAAAGCTTTTGTAAATGAGGAGTGGAAGGGAGCAGGAAAGAGAGAAGCAAGATATACCCTGACCAGAGACAAGCTCTTCGTGGTGAATGCTGTCATTATGTGCATCTACCAAGCTGTGGTTTATGTGCCGGGGGGGGGGGGGATTGTGCTGGAGCAAATAGATATCCCATGCACAAGAGTGCATCTGCTACCTACTTCATATAATGTACAAAAAGTAAAATGCATCAGAAGTTTAAAGTTAAGAGAGAACATTATAAAACAGGAGGAAGAACAGGAGCACATTGCTTTTTTTTTTTTTGAGACAAGGTTTCACTATGCAGTTCAGGCTGGGCTTAAGCTCACTTTGTAGCTCAGGCTGGTCTTAAACTCACAACAATCCTCCTACCTCAGCCTCCAGAGTGCTGAGATTACAGGCATGCCCCACCATGCCCAGCTTAGGAGCACATTTTTATAACTTCAGAGAGACAATAATGTTTTTGATAAAAAATGGAAAGCATAACAAAAACTAGGTTTTAATTCATCAAAAATTTTTAAAAAATATGCTTCAAAAGGATTCCATCAAAGTGTACTGACAACTCCCAGAATGGGAATGAGGTTTGTCAGCCATGTATTTATAAGGGACATGTGGCCAGAAGTATTACTCTCATTTGATAATAAAAACGACAACCTGAAGTAACTCAATTAAAAAGTTGCTAAGGCCATGCGTGGTGGTATGTGCATATAGTCCCAGCGCTCAGGAGGCTGACCCACGAGGACTGCCTCAGGTTTCAGGCCAGCCTGGGCTACAGAGTGAGCTCAAGGTCAGCCTAAATTGCACAGCAAGTCCCTGTCTAAAAAAAAGCAAAATGATCTGAACAAATGGTTGTCCAGAAAAGATACACAACTAGATAAATAAGCACATGAAAACCCAAACCACAATGAGTGGTTTTACTAATGGAAAGAGTAAAACAAACAAACAAACAAAACATCAAGTGTTGATGAGTATGGGGGAAAACTGCAACCTCTTACACTGTGGTTGGGAATATAAAATGAAGTAGCCACTCTAAGAGAGTCAAAGTAGCACGGTCACATGTCCAGCAACCATCTGCTGGATGCGTACCCAAAAAACTGAACAGAGATGTGAATGGATATTTATCAGCACACACAAGGAGCATTATTCACAATAGCTAACAGGTAGAAACAACTCAAATATCCATCAAGATGAGTGGGCAGGCTGGAGAGATAGCTCAGTGGTCTAGGTGCTTGCCTGGCAAACACAAGGACCCAGATTTGATCCTTGGTATTACATGTCATGCCACTGTGCCGGCCATTGAAACCAGGAGTGCTGGTGCATGCCCATAATCCCAGAGCTGGGGAGGCTGAGACAGGAGGATCACTATGAGTCTGAGCTGCACAGAAAGTCTCTGTACCAAATAAATAAATAAATAAATAAATAAATAAACAAGAGATTAAGCTGGGCATGGTGGCACATGCCTGTAATCCCAGCACTTGGGAGGCTGAGGCAGGAGGATTGTTGTGAGTTTGAGACCAGCCTGAGCTCTAAGTAAGCTTAAGGCCAGCCTGAACTTCATAGTGAGACCCTGTCTCAAAAGGACCAAAAAAATAAATAAATAAGAGATTAAAAAATTAAAAAAGATGAGTGGGCAAACAAATGTGACATATACATACAATGTCAAATTATTCAGCCTTTAAAAGAATAATATTCTGATACATGGATAAACCTTGAAAACATATTAAGTGAAAGCAATCAGAGATAATGAATATTATGTGATTCTACTCATAAGATGTACCTAGAATAGACAAATTAATAAAGGCAGAACACAATAGAGGTGGTCAGGATTCGGGAGTTGTTATTTAAATTCTAAATACAGAGCTCATATTTGGGACTATGAACAAGTTCTGGAAATGGACAATGATTACGCCTGCACAGAACTGAGACGAGTGTGCTGCCACTGAGATACACACTTTCAGGGGTTAAACGACAAATTGATGTATAATTTAGCATAAGTTTTAAATGAGATGTATATTCTCTTAAAAAAAAAAAAAAAAAAGGCCAGACAACAAATGATAATGTGAAGAAACTGAAGTCCTCACCCATTCCTGAAGGGAAAGACAAATGACGTTTGCATTATGGGGGATGGTGGTCATTTCCACAAAGTGTTAAAAATAGAGTTTCCTTATGATCCAGCAATTCCACTGCTCAGTAATACTCAAAGAGAAATGAAGATATGTCTACACAAAGAACAATATATATGAATGTCCATAACAGCATTAGTCATAGCTTAAACTGCAAATAACTCAAATTCTATAAGTCGCCTAATGCATAAGTGTAGTCCATCCACTCAAAGAGATAGTAGTTAGCAGTAACAGTAGATGAAGGACTAATGCATGTTACAATATCATGAATCTAAAAAACGTGCGATATGAAAGAAGCCAGCCACAGACAACCATGCAGCACACGACCCCATTGATAGGTGAATCTGTAGAGAACTGAAGTGTGTTGGGGTTGCCCAGGTGCAAAGTGGCTGGGAAAGGGGGAGTGACTCAGAACTGGATGACAGAAATGTTCAAACTTTCTTGTGGGGACAAAAAACTATTGAGTTATGCGCTTTCAATGTGTGGACTGTATTTCAATAAAACCCTTTTTTAAAGACAACCAAAAGCAGAAACAATAGTGTGTAAGTATGTTACAAGTTTGTAAGTACTATGAAGAAAACTGGAGAAGTAGGAAAGGAGTTAGGGAGAGTCTGAGTGCTACGACGCTCCAGGAAGATCTCAGAGAGGAGGTAAAGGCCAGAAGGAGCCAGTAGAAGGAGCCCTGAGCAGAAGAATGGGCAGGACACAGGCCTCGGGCAGGGTGCTTGCTGGCTCATCTTAGGACTTAGTAGAGGCCATTGTGGTCACAGGGAAGAGGCAGTTTGTCGGGCCTCATGTTCTGTAGTGCACCCTGCACGAGAACCCCAGCAGGCGCAGAGGGAGTCACCCCATGAACTGAAGGAAAAAGACTGAGGGAAAACTAGAGACGAACAGTGGCTTCCCACAGGGACACTGTGAGACCACTCCAGAAGCTGAGCTCTCAGGTCTTAGGGTCAGCAAGATTCCTTCTTCCCTCCTCCCCCCTACAACAGCCACAGCACTGGGGGTGGGGGACACCTACCCGCCCATTCTCTGTCTCTCGACATGCCATCAGGATCACCTAGGGGAGGTGGTGACTTGGGTTAGAGGAAACAGGGCCATGGGCAGGTTCAAAATCATGCCCCATCTTTCCCCCAAGTCTGACCTTGACCCCAAACTCCCAGACCAAGCGCCAGAAGTCCAGCAGGGTGTGAGGCAGGGGTCCTTGTGTGGCAATGTAGGTCTGGCTTCCGTCTGCACCCTGAGAAAGGCCCGCTTATTGTGAAGGTCCCACTACCCACCTTCACCGTGCCCCATCCTCCTCCTTCCCTGATCACCAGCCTGACCCGAATGAAATTCCCATTGATGTAGTCACCATGGCCCTCCTCCTGAAGCAGGCAGAGGGTCACTCGGGTCTGATCATCTGCCAGGGGTAAGGTGAGAGACTTAGGAGTTTGGAGTGAACAGGGCATAGAACCCGGCAGGGGAACGCACCCACACGGGGCGCTGGGCGTTTGCCCAGAGGTGCCTGCTTCGCCTAAGATCCTTACTTACATGCCACCACATCTTTGTAGCGGTTCTTCTTCACATTGCTGGGCAGACTGCCTGCCTCAGTGGAGCACACACTATTGGTCTTCCAGGCGGCAGAGCAGGCTTGGATGTCCTAGAGACAGTTAGGGTAAGCAAGTAGGGAGGAGAAAAGAGGAAAGGAGCCAGGTCAGGGAATAGGACACGAAGACTACAGAACACAGCCCGGGAAGCACTTGAGGGCTTCGGGGGATGGCTCAGTGGAATAAGCACTTCCCTGGCAAGTGCAAGGGCCTGAGTTCAATCCTGGTTCCGCAAAAAAAGAAAGAAATGGAAAAAGAAAAAAAGAACATAGAACTCGGGGGAGGCTTGTGTGGACTAACGCAGCACGGAGCCTGCTCCGCATCCGTCTCCGCACTAAGAGCGTGTACCCACGGAAGGACCCTACAGAAGAGAGCACCGGTCCTGTTGTCCTTCCTGCGCAGGAGCGGAAGCTGAACGCGAGATTGGGAGATTTGGCAAAGTTCCCACCTAGGAAGCACTAGGATGAAAGTCGCAAGGAGACCTGTCCTACCCCTGCACTCTAAATTTATATGCAATATTCTATTGTAAACAATAAAAAATTAATGAAATATGGGCTCACTGATAGTCTGCTCGATGTAATATTTACATAATAAAACAAATGATTACAACATGGACCCTAGCAAGTTACAATGTGTAACGTGTTAGTGATGTAACAAGACAGCCAGGTATTTTGTTACTGGTAGGTGATTTATGATAAGAGAAGAGTTCCTTACCACTGTCAGCAGGTAGTCACAATCAGTAATAATGAATGACACCTGCCAAGGTGCCATTGCATGTGACCCTGGCCTGTGGGTGGGGCGGGCCTGGTGGCAGGGGCTACCCACCCTCCAACAGGAGCCCAGGCCTATCAGGAAGCAAATCTTCATGTTCTACAAGGTCATTGTTAGTGTTCTGTACATCTTTATATTTAGGTTATATATTTTACATTTATTATACATTTCTAATTTATATAAAACTTATACTATTTTGTTTATTCATGAACTTCCTGAATTATCATGGATTTTTAATTAACATTTATGCTACTGTATTGTTTCATGAGGTTTTTGTGCAAATTGACATTTAGAATCACAGTTATAGCACACATTTCTAAATTAGCTATAAGTAACCACACATTGTGTTTTACATGTTTGCACAGTACGTTCTATGGCACACTCGTTATTAATCATTTTATTACCTGGAGGATGCTGGAGCCACATTAGCCTTCTCTGGACTTAGCTTACACTAGTACCGCAAAGCTCAGAATCTTTGTAAGAGGCGGCGACGGCCTCTACGGAAGCGCGTGCGATGCCTCTTTACCCCCACCCTGCGCGTACTCTCAGGCCAGCTGGATCACTAACTTAAAGGACAAACTGAGGCCAGGCGGGACGTAAACTGCCCGAGCACTGATTCCACCCGACGTCCTTGACCCGGCCCCGGGCTCGCGGGCCCGCTCCTCCCCGCGTCCCGACCTTTCCCCCGTCGAGGGGCTCCCGGGTCGCTGGGGCCAGGCGTACCCTCCCAGCCCCCCACTCCCAGCGCCCCAGCCGCGCCCGCCGCCCGCAGAGCTCGTCCCGGGCTCCCCGGAGCCTCCTGGCCGGCCGGGACCGACCGAGCGGGGCGGAGCGCGGCGGGAGCCGGACCCCGGGCGGGCGGAGGCGGAGGCAGAGGCAGCGCCCGGCTGGTCCGGCGCCCCGGGGCGAGCCGGCCGCGCGGCCACTCACGCGGAACTCGCGGGCCAGGGCCTGCCCCTCGCGGCCGCCGCGCGTCTCCAGCCGCCGCAGGAAGCGCCGCGCCGCGTCCGGGCTGCGGGCCATGCTGGGCGGCCGTCGGGCTGCGTCCCGCGGGGCAGGGAGTGCAGCCGGCGCGGCCCGGCTCCCGCGGTTCCCTCGGTTGTGTTCGCGTCGCCGCGCCTTGTGGCTCGAATCCTCACGGTCCCACAAACTCTTGCGGCCTCTAGGACCTGCCCCTGACCCCCAGGTGCTGCTCGGGCTGGTGACCGCGCCCTCGCCCGCCCTCTCGGGCCGGCCACGTGGGGTCATAGCCCGAAGTGAGTGAGGACTCCAGGTGGGGCGTCAGTGCCGCGAGCGCAGCTGGGTCCCAGGTGCGGGTGGCCGGGAGGAAAGAGCACCCCGGCCACCTGGCTTTGTGCAGACGGAGCAAAAGCAGGTCTGCACCTGTGCATTTCCTGAGCTCCATCGTCATTCGGGATCAGGTGGAGAGGCTTGGGGTGCCTGATCCAGTCCGCAGGACTTCAGCCCTCGGTTTCGGGCAAAATAGGTTTCAGGATTCAACTTCAACACTTTTAAGGGACTTCTTTTTCTGCCCCTCCCCCCAATCCAGAAAATGTGCAGGTTAGAAGACAGGTGCTGGCCCAGTGCGTGGGGTCCTGGAGGAGAGGCTGCAGTGGGGAGCGCTGTGGAGGACCCTGAGTCGTGGGTCGGTGCCGCCCACCTCACCAAGGTTGCAGGCAGTCAGCCCACGCTTAGGTGAGACTAGCGTATCTCGAAGGATACTGGGGACTTGAGCTGTGCTTCACTTCACTGGAAGGTCAACAGGGTCATTGGTAACTTGCTAATTTAATTCATTAATTAGTGTTTGAATTAAGGATGGCCACTTTTATGTTAAAAAAAGGCTAGCTAGGAAGTGGTTTTGGCTTTGCTGAGTTTGGTCTCTGTCTCACCTACTTCATTCTGGTGGAACAGCACCAAAGTAGCCAAACAGTACCTAAACGAATGAATGAGTGTTGATCTATTCAAATAAAACTTTATGGACATTAAACTTTGAATTTCATACAATGCTCCTGTCATCGTTTTTAAAATTCAATTTTTTTTTTTTTTTTTGACCTGCAGACTATAGTTTCAGTTGTAGATATTGAAGTGGGTGGGCAGGGTCAAACACTTTTACTTAAAGTGGGGTCAGTGGGGTGTCTGTGGACTCTTGAGTGTTCCAGTGGGGTCAGTAGTGAACATAAAGTTGAGGTCAGTGCATATTAACGACAATCTCTTGGAGGTCAGTGAAAGACAGGAAAAGTAACTCAGGGGGCATTAGGATTTAGTTACTGAAGAGTTGGAAGTTAGGGAAATGCTGGATGGACAGTGAATGCAGTGGAATAATCATTGATATTTTGTGGATCAGCATGGGTTTTTGGAGAATCATGAGGTGGCATTAGAGAAGTATCCATGGATTTGTAAAAAATAAAAGTTTGTTGAGGGAGTTATGGAGGCTGTCTGGATCTTTGAATTGCTAATGGCAGTCATATTTTTTTCTTTTTTGGTGGAAGCAGGCCCTTGCGCTTGCCAGGGAAGTGCTTATCCCACTGAGCCATCTCCCTGGCCCCTAATGGCAGTCCTTGTGGGCAGCAGTGACAGAATAAACGGTAAAGTCACTGAGGGGTCGGAAAGGTCTCTGCACTGCTGTCAGTACATGTTACTGGTGGTCAGTGGTCACTGGAGGTCACCAGGAACAGTGGCAGCACTGAGGAGTCACTGTATTGTCTATGGTGGTCAGCAGGAATAGGACAGCTGATCCCCCCACCAGGGTCTGTGCCTTGCTAGACGGGGACCTTCTGTCTTGGTGGTGACTGAGCTGACAGTCTGCTTGTCTGACTGGAGAGGCTGGCCAGGAACTGACTGCCCAGAAGGCAAGCTCCTGCTTAGGGTATCTTCCTTGTAGGCTGCAGTTTATCTTATGGATGAAGGATAAGTCTGTCAGTCCAGCTGAAGGTAGATGAGGTGGGTTAGCTGTCTTTCCCGTGAGCTAACAACCTGTCTTTGCCAACTGGGAAGGAGCTGTCATCTGCTTGGAATATGGTCCAGTTTCCAATCACCCTGGGAAGAGGTCCATATTTCTCTCTGGCCACAGGTCTGTCTGGATACCTGGGGGAGAAAGGAGGTGTATCATCCATCTGTCTAAGAATCTTCCCATTTGTCTGGCTGGCTGTCCAGCTGGGACCCTGTTACTCTGGGATTCTGTCCACCTGAAAGTCTTTCTGGCCAAAGGATTGGTTGACCGGCTAGGGAGCTGAAGAGCTGGCTAGATACTACTTTGTGGCCTATGAAAGTTAAGTGGGAGGAGGTGTATCTGTAAGTCATTCTGCCGGCTGCATTGGGCAACTGTCTTTCTAACCATACCACCCTTATCCCCCGACACCACTCACTTAATTTGCCCACCTCCCTAATGCTGTCCTTCCACATCTCCCCAAACAGCACAGTGCTCTTGGCCTATCAGGACGAAAAGACCCCAGGCTGGGTGTCTCAGGCTGACCCCAGAGACCTCCTGCAGAAGCCCTGCCCCTTCCTGAGGAGTTCAAGTTGTACTCTTGAAATTGGACTTGCTGCTGCTAGTGGTCCTTGAGCTGCCCGCAATTCCTGCAGTGAGAGCAGCTGCACCTCTGTGCTCTGTGTGTTTGCTGTGAGGGCTGTTTGGCAGAGCTGAGGAAGAGGTGCTGGGAAGTGCTGGGGATGCCTGTGGTGCTGGGAAGGGCCCAGTTTGTGCTGATGGTTCAAAGAGGAAAGGAGAAACTGCAATGGAGAAACCTGCAGATACCTCTGAACCCGGAAGCCTGTAAGGTGTTGCGACTACTAATTGTTATACTTCTTCACTGGCTTTTTTATTTTTATTTTTTAATGAAGGGGAAAAAAGGCATAAGAAACATGATAATTATTTTTACATGCATCCTTTTGTTAAAAACCTACAGGTTGGGTAGGTTGAATCCCATTGGCCTGCTCACCAATCTGGCATTTGGAAGATAGGGTAATGGTTCTTCTTTCCAACTGAAAGCAAGTGTTTGGGTCTTGCAGTGTGTAGCAACTCAGTTCCTCTTAGAGAGTTTTAGCTAAACTTCTGCAGCTATCAGGGGCTTCAGGGTTCAGTGTTCTGAGCGGATTCTCTCCCTGGGACAGCTCAGCCCTGTGGCAGCGCAGCCCAAGGAGGAAGTCACCTGCCCCTCCTCGTTGAGACTGGGTTATTAACCTTAAGATCTGCCCTGAAATTCTGGTTGAGGAAAGGTGAAACTCTAGACAGGAGTATGTCTTTTTTCTTGTCTTAAAAAACCAACATCCCTAAACATGTGTACCAACTTTTCCCACAGCCTGGCCACTGCCCAGGAAGAGCCCGAGTGCTCTTTGTGGCCACAGTAGGCTCCAGACATTTTCCTTGGAGAAAATGCACTCAGACAGACAAGGGCTTCAGCACAGCCCCAGCAGCTTCCTGGGAGCTGTGTGCTTGGTCTGCAGCAGACACACCTCAGCACACTTCCCCTGCGTGTGGTGGTGCCTTACTTAGAGCAGACCAGCCAGCCATTATTTTCAGCTGAGGCTGGCTGGAGTCCTGCAGTTGAGGGGCCTCTGTGGTCCTCAAATGCAGAGTTAGAGGTATTGTGGACAACTGAAGAAAGGTCTAAATCTGTCTACAGAAGCTGACCCCCAATTGTAACACCAGAGAAAAATTGTGTCCCTCCATATTTGGGCATGTGTCAACCCATACTGAGGAGTCACCTTCGCTGCTGCTGCTGGCCACAGTGTTCTGATGTCCTAGCAAAGCAGCGTAGTAAGGAAAAGGGAGGGTTCACCTCCTCATTCTTTTTTTTTTTTTTCTGTTTTGGCGGAACCAAGGATTGAACTCAGACTCTTGCACTTGCCAGGGAAGTGCTTATTCCACTGAGCCATCTCCCCAGTCCCTAAAAAGGAGGGTTCTTTCAGAAACATTAAATGGCATGTGGCATTATCATCTAGAAAGTTTTGGATAATCTTGGGGAAAAAGCTTAATGGCTGTTTTAGTTACTTTTCTCCTACCTAAAAGAAAAAAAAAAAAAAAAAACAAAAAACAAAAAAACAAAAAACCCCTGAAGTTAAGGAAGAAAAGCATCATTTAGTTCAGAGGGATTTTAGTATATAATTGGCTGGCTCCAAGGCAAGGGACACATGATAAAGGATAGTTTATGGCACATACAGAGAGAGCAGCAAAAGCTACAAAAAAGGAAGAGTAGAGAGACACACCTTTTCATCCTTTATATTGCCTGCAGGCTACCCACCTCAGGGTGGGTGTAGTGCTCACTCCTTTAATCCCTTCACTGGATCATGAATCAACCACAGACTCCAGCCCCTGCCCCTTCTGAGTGACCACATGCAGCTTTGAGGCCATCCAGACACAAATCCTAATAGGGACTTAGAGGAACAAGCGAACAAGGCACATGACGACACATACACATCATTTTCTCATAGTCAAACAGTAAAAAGGGGCCGGGGAGATGGCTCCATGGAATAAGCGCTTCCTTGGCAAGCAAAAGGGCCTGAGTTCAATCCCCGATTCTGCCAAAAAATAAAAAAAAACAAAAACAAAAACAAAAACAAAAAAAACAGTAACAAATGTGAAACTACTGTGCAGGACCACCTGGGCAATTCTCCTTGAAAGAAGAGCAGTTGTCTCCATTTTGGCTGTGCCTGACTCCATTTCCATGTATTGATATGTACAGAGCTGGCTAGGACTTTTCCTTATCCCTTCAATTAGCTTTAAGCAGTGCATATTGATCTAGCCAAGGAGTTGATGGTAGTCTTTGCAGACGGTGCATGCATGTTCCCCTGATAATCCACAAGTACTACTCTTTAATACGAGCCAGGTAGAGACAAGATGAAGAGCCAGTGCTCCACACTGTCAGCTGGGATTGAGCCTGGAGACAGAGGCTCTGACTTCCTGGAGCTTGCAAGATTACACATCAGAGCTGGAGCACTGACCCCAAAACAGTAGATACTAACTCAGTTGTGTTATGGAGATTAACCTTTCTGCATATCCTCTCCATATGAGAGGTGACTTCAGGCCTCCTGCCCAGCCCAGCTCACAGCACTCACCTACTTCCTGCCAGTCTCACATCCTTAGGTGCCTCCTCTCTTCACCAATTAATAAAACCCAGGTTTGGCCCTGGGTCAAGACCTTTGTTCTGGATAGCCATCACCATGGCTGGACTTAGCACCCCTTGGCTCCCCATAACTAAATATGTCTTAGTGTCTTTATTCTTGCTGTGGGTTGCACTGGAAATGGTATATTGGAATTATCTTTTTTTTTTTTTTTTTTTTTTTTTTTTTTTTTTTTTTTTTTTTTTTTTTTTTTTTTTTTTTTTTTGTCTTTTTGAGACAGGGTCTCACTATGCTGTTCAGGCTGCCCTTAAGTTCACTTTGTAGCTCAGGCTGGTCTCGAACTCAACAATCCTCCTGCCTCAGCCTCCCTAGTGCTGGGATTATAGGCCTGCGCCACCACACCCGGCTCTGGAATTATCTTGATGGGATTCCAATAACTTATCCATGGGAGTACAAATATAAACTTCTTGGATCATGAGGACCAGAAGGAGCTCCAACAACTATAATTTTAAAAAAGCCAGAAAAGATTTTAAATTCTTGAAAAAACCAAGTTTGAAGTTCCTAATTAATGGAGCTGAGCAGTGACATTGTCTGCTGACATCCCACAACCGGTGCCCTACTATCATGAACCTTCTGGGGAAAGAAGACAATATTCCTGTCAAGCATTGTTGTCAAGAAGCCTGTGTCTGGATTGAGCCTCTACATGTAAGCATTAATTAAGAGAAGCACAACTGCTTACAAAAGTGTGAAATGAGATCTCAAGTTGTGAAGATTGAAGACAAACCAGTTTCTCAACTGAATAAACTGTAAAGAACAAATTAAAAGCCAGGCGTGGTCTGGCTTTTGTCTCAAAAAGACAAAAAAAAAAAAAAAAAAAAAAAAAAAGAACAAATTAAAGACCACAATGTTATGATACACTTTAAAGAAATGCTGACAAGAGCCCCATTATCATCAGTTGGTGGATAGCTGAGATGTTGGGCTATATGCACATAATAGAACCTCATTCAGCAATAAAAAGTAAGTCGTTACTTTTTATTAAGGATTTTGAAAATCAACTGAAAAAAAGAAAAATGACTGCTGTGGTTTGTGTCTAGTTGTCCCTGCAAAGCCTCATATAGTCATGGGGTAGTTTCTGGAGTTTGTGACTAACTCTTAATCCACTGGGATTATGGGAGTTAGTGCTGCTGGGATTACGGGTGTGAATACTACACCCAGACTGAGGCAGATAGCCTGAATGCAACGTAAGGGAGACAAGACTTGCTTTCTGTTGCCCTTGTTGCTTCCATTCCCTAAACTCTTGCTTTTTGCCATCACCATGAAAGGTTGCTCTCTGCCCTGTGCTACTCTGCCTTGGAGCCAGCTGAATGTGGACTGAAACTTCCAGTAACTGTGAGCTAAACAAACCTTTCCTTCCCTAACTTTGAGGGCTGGGTATTAGTCCCAACAACAAGAGTAACCGAGACAATGACACATTATGTGAAATGCCCAGAATAGGCAAGTCTGTAGACACTAAAAGTAGATTTGTGGTGATGGGTGGATTGTGGTATAGTGGGAGGACTGAGGACCAGCAGCTGATGGGGACAGAGTTCCTGTGGAGGAGGGTGGTTGAAAGTCAGTTTGTGGTGATGCTTCACAGCCTTGTGAAAATAATTTGAACAACCACACTGGCCTGTACCTGGCTCCCCCTGCCCAGCACCAAAGTGGAGGCCCCTCAGCACCAGCTCCCCTTTTCTGGGCCATGAAGAGACTGTGCAGCAGCCCAGGATTCTAGCCTTTCTGAGCTCACTTTGAATCCCAGTTTTGTTCTGTAACATACTGATACGAATATATTGCCAGTTTTGCATTATTCTCAGCCCCATGCTAGGGTGGAACCCAACATCCAGGACACAGTGGTTGGGAACATTCATGCAAGTCAACCACCTAGGTCATATCACAAAGAGAAGCTCACTTCCTCGGAAGACCCTAACACGACAGTGGAAGAGACATCCTGCCCAGCTAACCTGCAAACTTCAACAGCAGCACAGCTGTAATCAGAAAATGAGGCAGCGAGATGCTTCCAAAAACTCGTACGTTCCCAAAAGCAATTCCAAGACAGTGAAGTGAGTGAAATTGTTGAGAATTTATTTATTTATCTTTAAGTTGATTGGTACAGTTTAGGTGCACGTAATAGCCACATTCATCATGGGGAATTCATCTCTGTACATGATGTGCCTTGATCCCTTTTGCCTGCCCCATTACCTGCCCCTCTTTTCAAATCCCCTTCTCCTCCATGTTCACAAAGCTTGATTTTCATTTTACTCTTCTCGTCTCACTCCTGCTTTCCCTTCCTTCTTTTCCCTTCCTCCTTCCTAGTGAATGGTTTCTTTCTATTTCATAATATCTATTTCACAATGAATTCACTGTATTGCACACATTTTCAGTTTCTCATACCAGTGAGATAATGCAATATTTACATGTGTGTCCAATTTACTTTACTTACGATTATGGTGTCAAGGTCCATCCATTTAGCAATAAATGTCTCAATTTTATCTTTCTTTATAGCTGAGTTATATATATTCACATCTTTTTTATACATTCCTTAGTTGCTAGGCATTTGGGTTGCTTCCAAGATTTAGCTATTATAAACTGTGCTGCTATAAACATGAGTGTACATACATTGCTGTAGTATGATGCTTTTAATTATTGTGGGAAGGTACCAAGAAGGGGAATAGCTGGCAACGAGACGGCTAATCCTAGGTTTTAAGGACTCTCCACAGTGGTTGGATCAGCCTGCATGCCTATCTATAGTGAAGTGTTCCTTTTTCCCCACAGCCCCATCAACATTTGATATTAGTTGTTTTCTTGGTAATAGCTATTCTTTCAGGAGTGAGATGGAATCGCAGCCTTATTTCAATTTGCTTTGCTTGAGTGACCAGTGATGCTGAACATTTTTTCATGTATCTATTTGCTATTGCCTTCTTTTTCTGAGAAATGTATATTCATCTCAGATGCCCATTTTTGGATTGGGTCTTTGAATGTTGAGGGTCTGATTTTTTTTTTTTTTTCATTCCTTCATGTATTCTAGGTATTAGTCCTTTGTCTGAAGAACAACTGGTGTAAATGTTTTCCTACTCCATACTGTCTTTTTCTTCTGTTGGTGGTTTCTTTGGCTATGCAGAAGCATTTCGTGAGGTGAGATCCTGGTTGTTAATTCTTTGCAATAGCTCCTGTAGTGATCAGAGTTTGTTCATGAAGTGTGTGCTTACTCCTATGTCTATCTACCTCCTCTATGTTCCAGCAGGTTGAGTGTTTTGGTTTGAGTGTTTAGATCTTTAGTCCATTTTGATTTTAGTTTAGTGAATAGTGAAGGACATGGGTTTAATTTTAGTCTTTAGCATGTGCAAAGCTAGTTTGTCTATCATTTATTAAAAAGGCTCTCTTTTTTCCAATGAATGTGTTTAGCCTCTTTGTCAAATAATAGGTGACTGAGTACATTTGGAATTGTTTATGTATCTTTTAGTTTGTTCCATTTGATAAAGAATTTTTAAAAACTAGCAGTTAAAATGATCAATGAGCTCAAAGATACAAATTAATAACTGAATGAATTAAGGAAGACAATGCAGAATATAAAAGACCACTTTAGTAAAGAGATACATAGTCTGAAAAAGGGCTGGCCAAATGGCACATTAAAAGGCCCGCAAACAGGTACAGGGGCCAAGGGTTCAATCCCCAGGCCTGCTATGCTGGCTCTGCCCCCAGAGTGCACTGAGATGGCACTGACAAGGCAATGAGACTAGGTATGGTGGCGTGCTCCTATAATCCCAGCACTAAGGAGGCTGTTAGCAGGAGAATCACTATGAGTCCAATCTAGAAATGAGAACCTGAATACCCTATAGACCCTTCCCTAAAATACAGAGAAAAAGAAAAAGAAACAAGCAGAAATCCTAGAAATGAAATCTTTACTTATTCAAATAAAATGTTCAATTGAAAGCTTTGGCAACAGGACAAAACAAAAACAAAAACAAAAAACAAAAACTCAGAAGAAAGTCTAGCAGGGCTTGAAAACAAAGTAACTATACATTGATAAGGTAACAAAGAAAAAATAATATAAAGGTTATCCAAAAACTCTTGGACAATTCTAGAAGAATAAACTTGGGATTCACTGGTCTCAAAGAATATGAGGAAGTAAAGACTAATTACATGTTAGCAGAAAATTTCCCAATTTGGGGGATGAGATGGGTGAAGGAGGAAATAGAACCCTAAATAGACATGATTAGTAAAGAACTTCCCCATAATATATCACAGACTAAAATTTTAACAATGTTGAAAACTTTTAGAAAGGCACTGCATCAGAGTAGCAGCAGATTTCTCAACAGAAATTGTAATGCTAGGAGTGCATGGAGTGATGAAATTTTACTCCCAAAAGAAAATAATTGCCAACCCAGACTGATATATCTTGCAAAATCTTTAAAAATGCTAGAAGTTAACATGCAGGAAACCTTATGTCATCTGGGCCTGCTATAATGTCCTCCTAGGACTCCCACAGCACAGCAGACATCAAGACCCAGCCCATGGGACTATATCAAATTTAAAAGCTTCTTCACAGCAAGGGAAATAACAGTGAAAAGACAGCCTACAAGATGGGGAAAATCTTTGCTAGTTACTCTTCTGAGAGAAGATTAACATCTAGAATATATTAAAAAAGTAAATTCCCTAAATATAAAATCCCAAGCCAAAAATGAACTGAATACCTTTCTCAAAAGAGATACAAATTGTTAGTAAGCCTATGAAAAAATATTCAACACCCCTCATGCTGCGTGGGTCCCAATCCCAATCCTGGGCATCCTGAGCTGACTACAGAGAGAAGGTATGGGGGTACTTGCCTGTAATCCCAGGACTGGAAACAGATCACTAGGAGTATGAGCTGCATAGTAAGATCCTCTCACAAATACATTTAAAAATAATGTTTAGCACCATTAGCCATTAGGGAAATGCAAATCAAATGTACTTTACGATTCTATCTTCCCCCATTCAGAATGGCTGTCATCAAGAATATCAAAATCCTAGGAGACTTCCTAGGAGACTTAATTCAGGAGAGCAAATTATGCTGATATTTAAATGCCCATGTTTATAGTACAGTTCACTACAGCTATGCTGTGGAAACAGCCTAGATACCCATCAACAGATGTATGGATAAGGAACATGTGGTGTAATGCATATTACAATATTGTTCAGCCTTAGGAACAGTGCACGTCCTTTGCAAGAAAGTAGATGGCCCTGGAGACCACCAAGGTAAACAAGAAGAAATATAAAGAAAGGGAGGGTGGCTCTAATTTGGATCCTAGTTCAAACAAACACATCATAGCAGCGAAACTGAACTTTGACTCAGTATTGGATAATTTAAAGAAATAACTTGACAAATTTAGGTGTGCTAAGGGCATTAAGTGTTTATTTCTTAGTGATAAAGGGATCCCAAATGGGTAAATGAGGAAGCAGAACCTTAAATAAAACTTCTCCATGATACATCACAGACTAAAATGCTAAAAATGTTGAAAACTTTCCCCTACAAAATGGGGGTGCCATACAGGGCTCTGAGGGCCGAGAGTCCCCCCTGCTCCAGGGTGGCTTCTCTGTATCATCCTTTTTGCTCTTACATGTCTGAAATTTCCCACTGAGAACAATCAATGCAGAAGTAAGCAAATGTTTCCATAGGGAAACAAATAGATGGTCATAGAAAACATGTACAAATATACAAAGGAGGCCATCAGCATCTGTCCCAATTAAAGAACTAGGCTGAAGACAGAACCATGAGATATAAAATATTTTCATGAGATACTTCGAAAGAGAAAAATCATCACTCATGTAATTTAAAAAAAAAAATGTGTTTAGTACAGGGTCTACAGGTTCTCTCTACATGGATCGGACCCATAGTGATCCTCCTGTTTTCAGCCTCCCAAGTGCTGGGATTACAGGCATGCACCACCGTGCCTAGTCTCAGTCGCTTCACTGTGCTCTGAGGGCGGGGCTGGCATGGCACATTGGGGACTGAACCCAGATCCCTATGCCTTCCTAAGCAGGCGCTTTAATCTCTGAGCTATCTTACTCATGTAATTTTTATTGCATCTTTTAGTCAATGGTGGTGGCCTCTGGAAGTAGGGCTGCTCTGCAGGACATGGCAGGAGGAGCAAGCTGGTTAGTTTTTATTGTGCACATTTCTGTATTTTTCTAACATGAGGGTGTGTACTGTTATCTTTAAAATTAATAACAGAGGAGAAATGTTCCTGTGTTCTTCCAACTATGAAGAAAATGAGACAAAGAATTTAGAAAGTAGCTCACTGTGGTCATTGAATGAAATGTTTACTCAGAAACAACAAAGCGGGATGCAAACATTCAGATCATAACATTATCCAAAGCACAGAAAGAACTCAAATAACTCAACAGCCAAGAAATAAATGGTCAATTTGAGAAACTGGGCCAAGGTCCTGAATAGGAATGTCTCCAGAGATGATATGTAAATTACCAATATTTATATAAAGAAATGCTCAGTATCAGTAACCAGGGAAATGCAAATCAAAACTACATAGGATGGTTATTAAAAGGAACAAAAGATAAAAAAAATTCTGGCAAGGGTGTGGAGAAGAAAGAACTCTTGTGTACTCTTAGTGGGAATGAAAATTGGGACAATCCTTCATGGAAAATAGGATGGTGGTTTTTTAAAACATCAAATAAAGCTTTTCTTCCTATAGTTTCAGGCACTTGGCACCCACGGTTTACAGTGCAGTTATGGCCAAGTCCAAGAACCACACCATGCATAACCAGTCCTGAAAATAGCACAGAAATGGCACCAAGAAACCTCGGTCACAAAGGTACGCATCTCTGAAGGGGGAAGATCCCAAGTTCCTCAGGCACATGTGTTTTGCCAAGAAGCACAACAAGAAGGGCTTCAAGAAGGTGCACATGTCGAGGCCATGATGTTCATGCCGAGGCTATCAAGGTCCTTGCCAAGCCCAAGGACGTCAAGCCCAAGATCATCCAAGGTAGTAAACCGCAGGCTTGCTTGACTTGCCTATATTGCCCACCCCAAGCTTGGGAAGCACATCCGTGCCTGCATTGCTAAGGGTCACAGGCCTTGCCAGCTAAAGGCCCAGGCTCCAGCCAAGGCCGAGTCTCCAGCTTCTGCTCCAGCCCAGGCTCCCAAAAGTGCCCAGGCCCCTGTGAAAGCTCCCCAGTAAAAGCCTCCAATCTGCTGATATAAAAACAGAAGGACTGGTGTGATCCCTGGGGTGCCATCTGTGGGGTGCTGGTGTCCTCCTGTGCTCTTTGTACAAATGAACCTGAGGCAGCAGAAAAGAAAAAAAAAATCAAATAAAGAATCACATGAAGAGCCGGGCGTGGTGGCGCATGCCTGTAATCCCAGCACTCGGGAGGCTGAGGCAGGAGGATTGCTGTGAGTTCGAGACCAGCCTGAGCTACAAAGTGAGCTTAAGGCCAGCCTGAACTGCATAGTGAGACCCTGTCTCAAAAAGACAAAAAAAAAAAAAAAAAAAAAAAAAAAAAAAAAAAAAAAGAATCACATGATCTGGCAATCCCACTTCTGGGAATATACTCAAGGACAATGAAATCAGTATCTATAAGAGGTAACTACTGTCTTACAATAGCCAAGCTATGAAAGTGAGCATCCATCACAGTTGAACAGGAAAATGGAATATGTGTATGTGGAATGTACATACCGAAATCTCACAAAAAGAAATCCCACAATTTATAACAACACCATGAAGTACATTATGCTAGCTGACATAAGACAAGTGCAAAAGGTCAAATAGTACATACTGTCCCAAAAGTGATCTAGAGTCAAACTTCATAGAAACAGATGAGTATACAACCTATTAGAAAGGATGGAAGCACTTGTTGGCCCCAGCTGATGCTATGCCTGTAGATGCTTCTGCACTCATCCACCAGTGACAAACTGGCTTGTTTCTCCTTGCCACAGGACAGCAGAAATGCCAGTGGATTGTGGACAAGGCCAACACCTGGCTAAGGTGAGCCCAGAGGGTTAGCAGATTCAGAGGGAAATTTCCGACCTGGCACCCAGTACTAGCTCCAAGTGAAGCCCATAGCTACTGTAAACTACAGGAACAGGAACAGCATGGAGTTTTTTGTTTTTTTTTCTCTGCAAGTGGCTCCTTCATGGCAGGCTAGAGAAGAAACCCAGCGCCAAGGTGACATAGTTGTTGCTATTACCTGTTTTTCTCTGTATGCCACTATCTGGATTGCCTTTGGATCATTCCTAGAGAACTGGGTGCTGAGATAATTACACTGCAGCCTCCACTCTCAAATTAATGAGGTCGCTGGATCATGGGATTGAAGCAAGGGCCTACGATTAGCTAGGCCCAGAGGGTATGTGTGGAGGGCTGACAACTGGGGGCCAACTTGTTACAACTCAGCTGGACTGAACCAGCATGGCTCTAGGTGAGGGAGGCCACCTGAGGATCACTGCCAGCGATCAGAGGCAGAGCTGGAGAAGGTAGGCTGCTGGGAGCTGGCGGAAGCTGTTGGGAAGCTGTCAAGGAGCTGCTGGTTCTCTTTGACTGCTCTGGTAGGGGACCTTGTCATGCTGGCTTTCTTGATGAACTTGGCTGTTCTTGTCAGAGAAGCTCGAGGCCTCATGTCACTGAGAGTAGCTACAGTTTATTTTGAGGGTGCTTCCTGGATCTGGAGGGGAAGATGGTGCACTGCTCAGTCTCCTGGAGAAGCTTGTTGGGTTGGCTTTCCTGATGGGATGTAGGCTTTCCTCATTGCTGGAGCAGCTCAGGGCCTCACTATTGCTGAGGATGGCTGTGATACTTTACAGGGCAGCTCCTGTTCTTATCTTGAGCATGCTTCCTGGCTCCAGGTCAGCTCCCTCAGCCTGCTGGCACAGATCCTTCATTCTACTGATGCAGACTTTCTAGCTTCCACTGCTGACCTTTGGCCTTCCCAGAGAAGATTTGTGAATCAGGCCTGCCTGAGACATTGTCTATGGGCCCCTGGCCTCCAGCTGGATTTGTGAGACGCACTGTTATGGGCTCTAGGTCTTCAGCTGGACTCACTGTGGGATCCAGGCCCTCAGCTGGAGTCTTTGGTCCTTAGGGTGTGGACTGATTTCTTGCACTCTTTGTATGATTCATTATAAAATAATCTCATAAAATATATGTCCTGTATTGTATTCTTGTTCCCCTAGTAAAATCCCAAACTACAATGCTTGTTCCTAAAATTTCAAATACTTAAGAGATAGAATAAATCGAGAGCTTGTTCAGAGGCTCCGGCAGGGGCACAGTTACCTGCATGGTCCGCCTCCATAGGGATGGTTGTCCTCTTCAATGAAGCTCAAAGCTTTAAGGGGCTGGGAAATGGCTCAGTAGAGTAAGCACTTCCCAACAAAAACAAACAAAAAAAAGCTTTAAGATGCACATGGAGCAGATCAGTCGCGTCAGCCCTGGCACTCAGTGCGGTGGCAGCCAGATTCACATCCTGGAATGCACCCCTTTTCACCCTTTGCCCTGAGTGGCTCTCAAGTATCACTAAGCAACTGGCAGGTCTTCTGAACTTTTTGGTTGAATACTGTTAATAACTTGAAGCAAAAATGTGAAAGCTGTTTTAGTGACAAGGGAAAGTGCAGGTTCAAGCGCTCCCTGCTTCCTTAGCAGGAAGAACAGAGGGAGCAAAGCATGACATCACCAGGTGGCTCCACCCAAGGATGCAGCTCCTTGCCAGCCTCTGGGGTGTGGAGCCTGTGGCCTCCTGCAAGGAACACTGAGGCAAGCTCTGCATCCCGCCCTCTCCATGTTAATAGCCATTTCCTCTTGGCCTCATTTAAAAAACTCTCCATCACAAACATCAAGATTAGAGTCTTTCCAAGCTGTGTGTAACTAACTTCACTCAGCAACTATTTCTGACCTTGAGACAGGGACGCAAAGACAAACCCATTTTATTTTGGTTGGTGCTGGGATGGAACCCACACCCTTGTGCAGTATGTAAGTAAACTGCCACTGAGCTATAGCCCCAGCCCCTCAGCTTACATGTTAAGAGGTCCTACCCAATCTTCCCCACAAAGCCTTTATCCACAGGTTCTCCCCTTAGTATACTTGAAGGGCTACATCTGAGTCTCACCAGTAACAGATGTCATAACCCAAGTGGCTCAACACACCCAACCAGCAGTGGTGCTAGTTGTCTTTTATAAAGTCTTCTATTGCTGCTGAACATGAGCTCAATTAGAGGAATCTGTAAGAAAGATATTAAGTCTTCTTTTAATGCAGTGAAGGCCATGGTAAAGGGCACAATAAATGGTGTTTGTTCCCATCTTGATTATTTTGTCCTGGGCTAAGAGTTGGTCTCTCAATGCCAAGCTCTGCCCTAAATGAGATTTTGGTCCTCAAATTATTAGAAGCACCATCCAGTGTGGCCACAAGCACTGGAAGCCCCAGGTATCAGGAGACTAAGACAGGAGTACCATTTTTTAATATTTATTTATTTATTTATGTATGTATGTATGTATTTTAGGGAAGGGTCTGCAGGGTGTTCAGAGTCTCACTACTAGATCGGACTTGTAGTGATCCACCTGTTTACAGCCTCCCAAGAGATGGGATTACAGGACACCATACATGTCTCAGTGTGTCCCGGGGGCAGGGCTGTCATGGAAGGCCTCAGGGATTGAACCCTCAACCCCTGCGCCTGTTTGCAGGCACTTTAATCCACTGAGCTATTTGGCTGACCAGGAATATAATTTTTTAAAAATAAATTTATTTTTTGTGTGGCCAGCCCCACCTACCCTGGGGGTGGGGCTGGCACCGCATGTGGTGCAGGGGATCAAACCGTGGTCCCTGCACTTTGTCTAAGCAGGAGCTTTAGACCACTCAGCTACCTCACCTTCTTGGGAGTATCATTTGAGCCCTCAAATTGGAGACCAGCCTGGGCAACTTGAGACCCAATCTCTCAAAAATCAAACCAAACACATCAACACTAAGGACCTACCCCACACTGGTCAACTGGAATGGGTGGCGAGATAGCAGAGGTATCCCTTGGCCAGGCCTAGATAGCAGAGGTATCCTTGGCCAGGTCTAGGATGGCTGTGTGGGGTGTGGAAGGGGGAAAGGCAGGAAGCCCACAGCCCTTGCAAATGGGCACATGCAGCGACCAAATGGCGGCCAACCCTAAGTAATATGTACATGTTGGAATTCCTGGGACCCATGAAAGTGAGTCCCAAAGAGAAGGTCTTTATAGATATAATTTAGTCCTGAATCGTGAAACAAAGAAGATGACTCCAACCCACCTATGGCCCTAAATGAAACAAGAGTTCTTCCAACACATACAGAACAGAGATGGTTGAAGAGCAAGAAGCAAGTCTGGGGCACATGTCTATGGTCTTCACACCAGTGCACTGAAAGAGGAATGAGGGGCTGGGGAGTTGGCTCAGTAGCATAAGTGCTTCCCTGGCAAGTGTAGGGATCTGAGTTCAATCCCTGGTTCTGAAAAAAAAAAAAAAAGACTGAAGAGGAATGAATTCAGTTGAGGTCAGCCTGGGTTATGTAGTGAGACCTTGTCTTTAAAAAGAAAAACAAAACAGAACAACCCTGGGTGTGATGGCACATGCCTGTGATCCCAGCACTCAGGAAGCTCAGGAGGATTATTGTGAGTTCAAGACCAGCCTGAACTGCAGAGATCCTGTCTCAAAAAGACAGAAAAAACAAAGACAAAACAACAGCAATAACAAAAAATAAGCCAGGTGTGGTGGCACACACCTTTTGTCCCAGCACCTGAGGCTGAGGCAGAAGAAATGAATCTGAGGCTTCCCTGGAATATGTAGCCAGACCCATTTTCACCTTCCCTCCTGCCCCCCTAAGGAAAAGCATTAAAAAATGCTGGGCAGGTGGGTGTTATGGTTCATATCTAGATGTTTCCCAAGAGCCTCATGCACTCTAGGCTTTGGAAGGTGACTAGATGATTATGGGTGTTCGGGGCTGGGGCAATAACAACATTCTAAGTACCTGCCTGGCAAGTGCAAGGACTCAGGTTCAATTCCCACTACTGCATGCTGTGCTGGCCCTGCACCAAACTGGCCACTGAAACCTGTAATCCCAGCACTGGGGAGGCAGAGACAAGTAGCAAGACCCTGTACAAAATAAATAAATGATAAAAAATAAAGAGGGCTGGGTACATAGCTCAGTAGAATAACTGTCTGGCAAAACTAGGTCCTGAATTCAATACCACAATAAATAGCCCCAAAATGCTGTGCTATGTCACTTATGGGCTGGCCAAATAGCGCAGCAGATTAAAGTACCTGCTTAAGCAGGCATACAGACCGGGGTTTGATCCCTGGCGTGCAGCACTGGCCTGAGATTAAGACTGGGCCTGGTAGCTTGTGCCTGTAATCCCAACATTTAGGAGGTTGAAAAACAGGAGGACCACTAGGAGTCCAATCTGTGTAGTGAGACCCTGTACTAAATCCATTAAAAAAAAAATTATGGACATCATAGCTGGCCTGCTATTAAGAGGTAGATCTGGTTGGAAGAGGCTGCACCCTGCAGGCGGGATGTGAAAAGCCTATTTCCTTCTCCCTTACTGTGTTTCCTGGCTTAAATGATGAGAGCAGCAGTCCTTTTGCTGTGCCTGTGCCAGGATGCACTGCCTTGAAGATAGTGGACCATGGACAGAAACCTCTATAAATGAGGCGATAAACATCTCTCTTTGTGGAAGCGGGACATCTTGCCTGAGTGACAAGTGACTAAAAACAGTAGCACATGCCTGTAATCCTCTGGGAGGCTGAGGCAGGAGGATCATTGAGGACCAGCATATGAGATCTAGGCTCAAAGCTTAGCACAAAGGCCCTGGGGGTGTAGGTGGGTGGGATAAATCCACCTATAATTCCAGCCTTTAGCAGAGTGGAAAGAGGAATCATGGATTCAAAGCCTGCTGGGCTACTGCAGCTTGAAACTGTCAGGAAAATAGCACCCTGCTGGGAGCATCAAAGATCCATGGCAACCACTGGAGGTTGCCAAGCCAAGCAAGCACTGGGTCCTTACCACTCCTCCCCCACACCACCCTCAATCATTGGCGGGTGATTATCTTGAGCTCTTGGACAATGGCCTCAAGGACTGAGAGAGTAAATTTGTTTACACCACCTATCTGCAGTAATTCACCATAGTAACCTCAGGAAGTGAACACAGGACATTATGCTATCTTACTGTTTTGGAATTTCCATCATTTGCAAAAAGCCCAACAGCAAGGTACATGGATATAGACTGCAACAGGAACTAGATTCTTGCTAGTGCAGCTCAAGGTCATAGCAAAGCTGCATCCCAGCCTGCCCACTCAATGGGTCCCTGGCTGTCCTCAAAACAAGGGTTTCAGGATCACAGATGGCACCTAGCTCCTTCCCACCTCTCACTAAGCTTTCGGGACACTAATGCAGAGGACTCCCAGTCCTTCATCCTGCCCGTGTGAACATGCTTCCTCACAGAACTTCCTGTCACCACTCCTGTTCTATAAACTCAAGTGCATTCCAGGGTCTTGATCCCCCCTCTGCATAAAACCAGGGAACTATGGTACACACAGGCAATGTGGGAACAGAGAGGGTGTACGCAGGCAGGCTGATGGAGGACTTGCCTTCCTGGGCGGCAGTGCCCCTCACGTGGCCTCAGGTAAACCCTCCACTGAGGGCCCTTTGGAGCTAGCACCTCTCTGGTAAAGGGAGAGAAGGCTTAGCACTTGTGTAGGGGCGGGGTCTCAGGGAGCACCGAGTCTGGCCTGCCCTCTCTGTAACACAGCCTCACCCTAACATCCACAGCCAACCCAGTCAGTGCTCACGAGGCCTGACTCCTGTGGCTGCATCTGCAACAGATCTTCCAAGGACTGTAGTGATTCCAGGCCTGATGGACCCCAAAGCCATCAGATCCCCCACCAAGAGGACTCTAAGGGCTTTGTTTTTCAGGCTGAGACTGATAGCAGCCCCATCCTGACCAGCCAGAGGCACACAGGCAATGTGACATAGAGGGTTTATTTCTATCCTATGAGCCTCCCATTATCCTCCACAGCTGGGTGCAGCAGCCTGGCTATGACAAGTCTCCTCTTTCGATTCCAGGTCCACACTGACTGGCCAGCAGGCTCACTCAGCACTCAAGAACATTCTTTTGCGCGAAGTGTTTGTATAGGGGTGCCAGCGCCATTCCACGTCTGCTGTAGCCTCTTGCTCCAGTGTGCCCAAGCGAATCATGTACACTGTAGGGGGGTGGTGAGAAATTCAGAGAGATAGGGGAGTGGGGGAGAAAGAGAGGGAAAGGGAGGCAGAGAGACATTATTACATGCACAGAAGCTTCCACACTGACTCCCCCAAGTGCAGGAAAAACCCTCAAACTCACACTTCAGCTCAAAGCGAGGCCCGACCTCTGTCAGCTCTATGTTCCTGTGGTCTACCTTCTTGTAGACATGGTGCCTGAGAAGAAGCCGGGAGGGGGCTATGAGCTGGAAGTAGCAAAGGATCAGCCACAGCAGCACAAAGGACACGAAGGTCACAACCACAACAGAGGCTCAATCTAGGAACCCACCGGAACGAGACATAGTCCTCCTGATTTGCAAAGGTGATAACCCGATGGCTGTCATCTTTGGGCACTGGGAACAGGTAACGGAGAATGTCAGACACCTGAAGCACAGGGAAAAAAAGTGTTAAATGCCTGGCCTGACTCCTAGACCTCTCCCCAGGAACCCCAGACTCACACGTTTGCCTAGGCGAGAGGAGAAGCCATGGAAGATGAGGTGGGGCTTAGCCTCAGACATGGTTCCCAGGTCCGGGATGTCATGCCGCATGACGACATTACACAGTGTGAAGTAAGCAGTGGGACCAAATGGCAAGTGGCTGACAATGAGCCCCACTGCAGAGGTCAGGTAGGCTGTCAGAGGCCCTGTCTGCTCTCAGGCCTCTCCCAGCCTTTTGCCATCCCACCATCCTTACCAGGTGTGCCTCGATGCTCATGGACAACTAAGAGGTCAGTGACACCATTGGCTTTGCAGGCTCTCACCAGCGCCCCCACCTCGTGTCGGCCTCGGTTCATGCGCTGAGCACCAGGAAATACCAGCTTCAATTCCTGTATATGAACCAGTGTTCCCATTAGGCAGGGGCCTCTGATGGTAGGCATCTCCTTTCCCTGCTCACCAACTTGTACCTTTGCAAACATCTTCAGGCGGGAACTGGGATCTCTGGAGGTAGTGATCATCACCTTGGGATCCTCGACCCCTGCCCATCGATATTCATCATCAGTGTGGCTGGTCACACCTGTCAGGGGCACAAGGCGCAGGAATGTGTGACATTGGCTTGGGTGTGAAACACTAATCAGCAAACAGTAATTCTGTTTGATGAAATATTCAATGACAGGGCTGGGGAGATGGCTCAGTGGAATAAGCGCTTCACTGGGAAGCACAAGGACCTGAGTTCAATCCCCGGATCCAGGGGGGAGGGGGGATTTAATGACAGGAACACACCCTACCCACACTGGTCAAGGGGGCGGCCACTTGCCCACTGGGTATAACGGGACCTTATGAATGAAATCCCAGGGCTTGGAAGGTTCTGCCAACATCTATTTCTTTCCCTTACAACAAATATCTATGTTTTATGGTTTTTATTTGTTGACTATGCAATGAATGAGACAACTGGGCACCAAATATGTGCTGCATTAGGGATACTGTCCTGCTCTGTTGGTGTTCTTCTGGAAATGAAACTAATAAAGTACAGAGTAAATGGAGCACTATTGTGGTGAACAGATGAACAGGAAATACTGAGGGACAGCCCCTATGGCATCTCTATCAGGCACAAAAATTCCTGGAGGGCAGTTTAGGGGCAGCTGCTATGGATAATTTTCTCAAGTGGCAAAGCACCCTGGGTTTGGGAGTGGATGAATGCCATTCACAGAGGAATCGGCTCAGTGTTGGGAGTCACAGCACCTTCGCCACCAGCGTCGTCAAACTCCAGGGACTTCTGCAAGGACAGAGCCTCCCGGCGTAGTTCGGTGGGAATAAGGTGATTTTCTGCAGGGTAAAGACAGAGGGGATGAGTGAAAACTAAGCAAGAAGCCATCAGTTTATACCATACCCAAGCAGCAAAACTTTTTCAGTTGAGACTCCAGACAAGAACCAAAAAGGAGTTTCATAGTCTTTGTTACCAGCCACTTAAGACTCACACTCAGGTTTGTTGCTTGCTTCTAACCAAATCAAAGACGTATACTTGGGCAAAATGGAAACGAATTTACTTAATGCCAACTCCCAGGAGATGGAAGGGCCCATCTGTCTTAAGTCACCATTTCATCATCTGCAGGTAGGTGAGGTCTTTCACAGTAAGGAACAGAGGAGACCAAAGCAAGTAACTCTCCACATTTATCACTTTCAGACAACGTAAGCTCTTCAGCTCCTTTCTTGGGGAAAGGAAAGGGGGCTCCAGATTTCATCCTATCAGTGACCACAAGCTCAAGTTCAGGTACCTGGGCTTGCGCCCGGGGCCTCTGAAAGGCCACTTTTCCCTAAAGTAAAACCAAACCAAACCAGTCCTAACTTCTGAAGTCTCGTTTTGCAGTGCTGGCTACACCTCCTTTGGGTTTTATGGAGGTCTCCTTTCTTTTTCTGTGTTAGCCTCTTACAGCTGTGTCAACTTTAAAATTTTAGGGTACAGGAAAGGGCGGTCCAACTGTGAAAATTGGAACTGCGACAAAAACGACAAATAATTAGTCCCAACACATGAAAGGAACGCTGGACGGCAGCAGAAGCCCCAGCAGCCCCGGAAGCTGCCAGAGGACGCCAAGGGCCACCGGCGCTGGCCGCCGCGCTCGGCCCGACCCTGCCGCGCTACCTTCGAGGGCGCGCCGCACCTTCTCCTTCCGCTCCTGCGCGCTGCGCTGCGCCTCCTCGCGCGCCTTTCGGTACAGGTACTCCCGGCGCAGGCGGGCCTCGCGGCGCAGCTAGAAAGCATAGAACAGCCAGCCGGATGAGTTCCAATAACTCTCGAGGAGCACAGTCCCGACCCTCCTGAAACCCAGGCTCGATCATCTCCTTACCATCTTGAGGGCCACTTCCACGTGTGGTTCGAACGCCGGGTGCCGCCTGCGTTTGGTAGTCCGCGCTTCCGCCCTCAACCTAGAGGCTTTACTAGGCACTACGGCTGTCGAGAATGCCCTATGTTAAGATGGCGGACACCGGACCTGCGCAGTCGCAGATTTTGGCGCAATTCCTAAGGGCCGGTCGCTGGAAAAACACCCAATAGACTGTAGTATGTTGTCACGTGGATCGCCAGTCGCCAATAGTAAAGATGTCTGCCTGCGGCTTCACAACTGGTTATTTCGATGGAGGATGCCCTTAAGCCCCTGCTACCTTGAAAAAGTTGCCATTCAGACTTATACTATTCCACATACTGACTTAACAAATCCATAGCTTCTGAAAGCGGTAGGAGCCACCCTCTGCAACTGTCTCCCAGACGGTTGCCTGCTTCCTTCGACACTAGCCTGCGCCATCGATTCCTCCTCCTCCCGTGGGGGGGGTGCTGACTTCCGGAGCGCGCGTGGGAACGCCCTTCCGGGCGGCCGCCGCGGGTGAGTAGTAGTCCTGTGGGCGCGGGTGGTTAGGACCTGTAAGGCCGAAGTTCTGGGCTCGGGCTTGGCGCCACAGAGACGCGATTGTGGCGGCCATGGGTGGCCAGAACCTGCGGGCTGAGCTGGACTCACTGCTCCTGCAGCTGCTCAGCGACCTGGAGGAGCTGGAGACCAAACGGGCGGCACTGAACGCCCGGGTGGAGGAGGTGAGCGCCGGGGAGGGAGGGAGGAAAGGAGGGCGGGCGGGAGGGTGCGCGGACGGGAGCTGGATGTTCGCATTCGCCCGTCCCTCAGGGCTGGCTGTCGCTCGCCAAGGCTCGCTACGCCATGGGCGCCAAGTCGGTGGGGCCCCTTCAGTACGCCTGCCGCATGGAGCCGCGGGTCCGCGTGCGAGCCAGGTGAGGAGCCGCAGTGTGGAGGCGGGCGGTGGGGCCAGGCACAGGCCGGCGCCGCCTGACCGCTCTTCTCTCCTTCAGCGAGGACGGGGATGGACTCCACACGTTCAGGGTGGTGAAAGCTGAAGCGCAGACCCCAGAGGAGGTGGGGCCTCAGGAAGCAGGTGAGTTGGTTTTCCTTCCTTCGGCCCCCTTCTGGAATAGTTGAATAGTGACTGTTCGGCTTTGGCAATAGGGAGATCCCCTTGTTATGCTTTAGACTTTTATAGGGAGAATTAGAGAAGTCATAGGTGTGTTTGTTACGTTTGGAATAGTTTTGCAGTCAAAGTAAGTTGCAGCCAGCTGAAAGGATAAAATGTTTACCTCTGCATTTGGCTATTTTTGAGAAATAAATTTCTGGTTCTAGCCAATCAATCCAAAGATAAAGAAGAGTGGCCCGGAGGGTCATTTTCAAATATTTGGTCGTGCTCAGACAGAATGGGTGAGGTCAGTTTGTGGCCTCAGCAGAGGCAGATGGTTCATCTGTGGGTTTTATGGGAGCCGTGGGAGAGAATGGATGGAGGAGCATCTGAATTAGGAGAGTGATGCTGCCGGGCTTGGTGGAGCATGCCTGTAATCCCAGCACTCGGGAGGCTGAGGCAGGAGGATTGTTATGAGTTCGAGCTACAGTGAGCTTAAGGCCAGCCTGAACTGCAATAGTGAGACCCTGTCTCAAAAAGACAAAAAA